>JAODUE010020746.1:0-23991 GCA_027564755.1 Amblyopsis hoosieri | reverse complement strand
TTTCCGTTGTTTCTTATTTCTTCTTGTTTAATTTAATTTGTTCCCTTCATCCTTTGTTCAAATGTTTTTAACTGTAACGCATGTTGAGTTGCACATTGTGTATGAAAGGTGCTATACAAATAAAGTTTATTATTATTATTATTATTATTCTAAGTGTGGAAAAACTTTTTGCCTATTGGTCACGTAACTATATACCTTTATTAAGCAGTCTGTTTTTACCTGTCTTTCCAGGAAGTTGCCAGTGATTTAGAAGATGCTAAGTACCAATACGCTGAACCACGACTCTCCATCTATGGTTGCAACCCCAATGAGTGGGCCAAGCTGTCAAGCTGGTTTGTCAAGCACAGAGTGTTCTCCCCAAACCTCAAGTGGATGATCCAAATACCCAGGATCTAGTAAGTTATAACACCGATCTTCATATATGTCTGTTTATGTCTATTTATGGCTGTTTTAGGCAATATACTACAGAATATAGTTGGAATTACAGTATATATACTGTGCTATGATAATCAAATAACATATTGTCTCATTTCCAACTCAGCGACATCTTCAAAGGAAGGGACTTTGTGCCTCACTTTGGTAAGATGCTGGAGAACATCTTCCTGCCTGTGTTCCAGGCTACCATTGACCCACAATCCAACCCTGAGCTCAGCATCTTCCTCAAGCACGTGAGTCACTTTATGAGTTGGCCATTTTGACCGAAATATTGTCTTAGAAGTGAACTATTCACCCTCTGCTTCTCTTCCCCTGGTCTGAAGGTGACTGCTTTTGACAGTGTGGATGATGAGTCCAAGCACAGTGGCCACATGTTCTCCAATAAGAGCCCCAAGCCAGAGGAGTGGGACATTGCCAAGAACCCCTCCTATACTTACTACATCTACTATATGTATGCTAACATTGCCATGCTCAACCAGCTTCGAAAGTGAGTGTTTGCATTTGAGCTCTGGTTTGTCATTCTCCATTCACGTTCACATTCAAATTCTTCTAAATCTTTCAACCACAAGGAATATTCCGTACACATATCGAGGAATGTAATTTTTAGAATTCTGCCATATTGTGTTTGTGTTCTCAGTGTAAGTTGTTCTTAATGCTCTTTGTTTTCCATCTTGTCATTCCACTGATTTATCCAATTATACAACAGGACATCCCTTTATTAATTGCTAAATCTCTTGACCACGTGTTTGTTTGGACTTTTCCAGAGAGAGGGGAATGAATACGTTCCTGTTCCGACCGCACTGTGGTGAGGCTGGTGCCATCACCCATCTCCTAGCCTGTTTCATGACCGCAGACAACATCTCCCATGGACTCAACCTTAAAAAGGTCACTCTTCATGACTAAGAACTGCTCAAAAAACTGCAAGGTTAAAGACAGAGTTTCTGTATATGTTACTTAGCTGACAGAACATTCCATCTCTAAGTATATGATGTCCTAGTATGTTCTTTACTTAAGAAACCTTAACCACAAATTATACCTTCAGATAAATATTAGGTTATTAGAAATTCAAAATTTCATTTTATAATTTAAAAAATCTGGATATTATTCATAAACTTGAAGAATGTATTATAATAAAGCATTTTAATAACCAATGTTTATTGACATATCTCTTGTTTTACCCCAACAGAGTCCTGTGCTGCAGTACTTGTACTTCCTGACACAAATCCCCATTGCCATGTCTCCACTGAGCAACAACAGCTTGTTCCTTGAGTACGCTAAAAACCCTCTTCCAGAATTCCATAAGAAAGGCCTGGTGATTTCCTTGTCCACAGATGACCCCATGCAGTTCCACTACACCAAGGTCAGAGCACACAGACAGTCTCGTGCTAGGATAAAGCAACAGCAACAACAAACCCTAAATGTAGTATTACTTATTGTTAATTAAGCAGTTGTGCTCTAGTAAATGCACCATAAAAAGTCAAAAGCCTCAACAAAATGATGGTTATGACGTAGAAACAGAAAGGTTTACCTTGTTACCTCCTTACTGCCGTATAAACCTGGCAAGAGCTTATTTTCTGAATAAAGTTTCCCTACGCCTCTTGGCCATTCCCTTCAATGCAAACACAAGCATGGAGGCAACGCTTTGAGATGCGAGGACAATGGGAATGCAATGCAGGCTTTATTCTGTGAAATGCTATCGCTTCCTCATAACTCCTCGTAGTGCATTTAATACTACTTACTGCACTATGGAGGTTTCATTTCAACTGATTCTGTGTCCACAGGAGCCTCTAATGGAGGAATATGCCATCGCAGCCCAAGTGTTCAAGCTCAGTACCTGTGATATGTGTGAGATCTCCAGAAACAGTGTCATACAGAGTGGCCTGTCCCATGAGGTAATGTGCACATACGGGATATTGTTGCAGTAACAATGTGCCATATATGCTAGACCTCTTCCATTACATAACTGTATGAGATAACATATAACAATATAACGTCATGCTTTTACTGAGAAGGAACGCTTCTTTTCTGTTTGGTCTTTGCAACAGGAGAAGGAGCGCTTCTTGGGCTCCAACTATCTGAAGGATGGCCCAGAGGGCAATGATATCCGCAAGACCAATGTAGCCCAGATCCGTATGGCGTATCGCTATGAGACCCTGTGCTACGAGCTTAATCTGATAAAGGAGGGCTTGAAGGCAGAGTAAACACACACAAGCTCAAACCAAAAGCAATAGTGACACCTAAACAAGAAATGTTTAACGTGGAAGTTGAAACACCTCTTATCGTATCAAGATGGCCTCTTCACAGATCATGAGATTAGCATGCGTGGCTAATCATTCCGACCAGGTTAAAAAGCCCTGTCTTGGCCAAATGTCAACCACCTCTGCTTTAAATAGAACACAGTGATACAGTCAGCTGCTCCAAAAGTGAGGGTAAGGGGAAATAATTATGGACTAAATAATCATGAATGAAACCAAATGAATGCGTTTCAATGTCCTTGAAACACGTTCATGACTAAGTGTTTCCTGGTTGTTGTGACTGGATGAACCTGATCCTGTGAGCTCTAGTGGTACTGTGAATGAAAACACAATCAAAGTGGTGCAGACCGCACCACACAAGGGAGCACTCTATGGCATTGAAGGGAGAAGTGTTAAGGTTCAAACTATCTTACTCATGCATCGCTGACTCCACTCTCCTTGGGGTGTCAGAGGTTAAAGAGACAGGTCTGTATGTGATCATATGTCAAACAAGCAGTTGTCCTATTGAGCTCATCCTCTGTCCATCAGCATTCAGGGCAGTAGGCTACCGCTCCTCTGATCACAGGCTATAAGAGACTTGGCAGAAAGAGTCCAGAGCTCACACACCTTTCTTTGTGGTTGCACCGGCACACACATAGCTCAAGGTGGAGCTGCCACCTACTGTTAGCCCTCACCTCTCCTTTGGTTGTGGACATCTGGTGCACTCGATGGTGTTGACACAGGCAATCTCACCAGGCAAAGATGTCACCGTCCTGGACAACTGCTTTCCAAGCCCTGTACTCAGGGCTCTGCAAGAGGAACCAAGCATGTGGGCTCATATATTATAACTGGCATCTGCCTGCTCAGAGGAACTGCTTGGTACATTTTGTAGTTCCTATATGTTCCTATACCCCATTCTAGCCAGAAGCTTATGCCGTCACCTTTATCACAGTTGTCAACAGGGGATGGCTGCTGGATGATTCATAGGTCTGTCCCAAGGACTCCCTGTAGAGGTTTTCTACATGTGGTTGCAAACAGCTGCCAAGACAGTACCAGGGTTACAGTACTTGCGTTTTCAGTGCATACGTGTTATGTGAAGATGTGATCTTGAAACAATAGAGAACCTGGTTACCATTGTTTTTGTTGTTTATCTTTTGTGTTGTCATGACTCATGATGACTAAAGCCATGCTATCCCCTTATGCCATATCGAGGAACACCATTTATTAGATATCATTTTATTTAAACCATTTCGGGATAGAATAAATAAATATAACAAAAACATATGAAAATGTCTGTGCCTGATCATTTAAACAGTTAGCCTATAACACATCCACACACACAGAGACACTATGTCCTCACATATGAAAGGTAAAACATTCCAACCTCATGTATTTTGACGTTTCAGTAATGACTATATTCAAAAAACTCTGCTATCGAGTTTCGAATGCACATTATTTCCTCTGTTGGCAGTGGACCTCACACTCATCCGGCTCTCATCCAGCCAGCGATGACAGCTCATCGGGAGGAGGGTGATGACGTCAGCCTGTGGATCAATGTGTAGGATTCCTAACCAAACTTTCTTACAGGGCAGAAGCGGACGAAAAACGTTGCAGTTGACTGACTGCCTCTCTAATGAAACACTGTAAAACTTCCGCATGGCGAATTTAGCAGTTAATTCGCCAAATAAGTGCAACTTTCGATAGAAACTAAAAGTATAGTTTCTTAGTAATCCTGGACGAGTCGTTAGTGAGTTATAGTTAGCCTCGAGCTAACGGGATGCTAACGAGGCTCCTCTTGCCTGAAGAACGATGAGAACCACTGGACAAATGGGATGCTATTTGCATTTTTTCACAATGCTTTAGCCAAGAAACATGGAGTACCGGTGCTACTACTGATAGCTGTGTGATACTGCTGGGTTACTTTACTCCACTGTGTGTTGTGTAAGTTGCATTCAATCATTATTCTCTGAAGTTATATTGTCTTCACAGCATGTTTGTGTGGGAATGGCAGCTTATTACGGTAGTGTGGAACTGGAAAGTTCAACTGCAGTGTACTAGTAGGCTAACGTTTGATTAACTCTTCTGTTTTTCCTGGTATAAATGTGTATTTAATAACTTTCCCCCATTTATCCTCATCTTTATTTGAAAGACTATGTAAAGTAGGCGCAATACATTCAACAGGTGTTGCAGGGGTATGTCAGATTGCACACAATTCATTGAAAGTTGTTAAAGTTAATTTTATATTATTGGTTGCTCTGAGGAACTCTGAGGAAATTATACACTGTCTGGCGTATCTATTGAATCATTTCCATCCTTGCATGTTTATCTGAACCCAGCAGAACCCTGGAGACTCAAGTCTCCAAATCTCATTCCAAACTGCCTCTACTATGGCAGCGCTGTAAACAGATCAGTGCCACATGAGCAATATATTTATGTATTTTCTCAATTAGTTTGCATATATTGCATATTGTAAGAACCTGTAAAGTTAATTTGTAGACGTGGTCTACTTGTGGGGTGTGCTTTTTATCAGTTGGCCAGCCTACATGTTTTATTGTCTGTGTTTAAGGTAAACCATGCTCTAATACCCAAATACATGTTCAGTCTTGCAGCAAATCTTTGGAAGGGCGTTTTATGGTTGTTGTGAAGGTGCAATTAGGTTTAATTTAGCTTTGATGACAGGTATTGACAATTCATACATGACAGGTTTCTTCATGGAATGACTGAGTTTCACTAAAAATGTGACAGCCTTGATTCTACCTCCACATGACGACATGTTAATACTGAAATCTGAGATGCTTGATTTTGAAATAGTTTCGTGGTCTCTGTATTAGAATCAGATGGATTTCTGCAATATCTGGGGTAATACTTCAAAGGCAATATGTTCATATGCCATCATTTGGATTAGTTAGCTGCTAACCCAAACATAGCTCAAATCAGCAAAATGGGTGCATAATATATGTATCCACACACACCATAATTAAGGATGTTCGACTGATCCTTCTTCCTGCATCTCAGGAAGCCAAGCCAGGTCTTCCTGTATAACATACCAAAGAGATAGACACACACACAGATAATGCAAGTGGTTTCATTATCATTATGAGGACTGGCCAGTGTGATGGAGCAAAGATTCCACAATGCACATATACATTTGATGTAGGTCAAACCAAACAAAGGCATCATTGGCAGCCCGGAGTGACAAACTGTTCTTCCTAAATGTGGTCCCCAGGCACTCCTGAACCCTCCCACTTCTCAGTGGAATTTCAGCATGTCTCTCTCGCTCTCTCTTGCTCTAAATGCTATCAGCGATGCAACGTGTGCAAGTGGTCCTGTTCCAGAAAGCAGAGCAGCTCTGGGCAGCTGTATGAGAGCATGAAACCACAGTGAAGTTGAGGGAGCGTGAGTCACACAATGGATGCTGTTACAATCTCTCATGCAGCAGTTCAGGACTTTTCTGACAACATTAGGCAGGAGGGTGGAATATGGAAAAGTTTCTAAGTGTAGATAATTACTTTACCTAGTTTAACAGCATATCATAATTTTATTTATTGAGCTGTATGAAGTTGTCATTCTGAATTCTTCTTTTTTCTTTTTTTTTTGGTAATAAAAATATCCTATGCTGTGAATGTGATTTTGAGAGCTTGTTCTATTTGAATAGTACCGGTAGGTGAAAACCACAGTTATTTAACCGCCTAAACTGCAGTCTTAATCTTCACAAACTATAAGCAGTAACACAACGGGCTTTTCAGGACTGTGGTATCAATAGTACAGATAAACAACAAACAGACTGCCCAAACAAACATTTCTGTAAAAACATCTGTCTGGACATGCCTTACATAGTTTCATCTCATTGTAGACAGATTGGCGCTTTTATCAAACAAATTAAATAATTAATTGAACCCCTCTTTTACAACTACTTTCTGGAGCCATCAAGAAAGTGAAATTAAAAGTTCTAATGCCCGACCTGAGAGAATGCAATAAAACCATATCATCACGGCAGCACCCCGCAACTGTTCTCTAAAGGGAGCTTAATTGCTGTGTGTTTGAATGCTTTCATGCATGTTGGCATGTATATTTAGAAGACACAGACACAAAAGCGTGTTTGTGAAAAGAGCTCTGAGAGAAAAGCAAATGATGTGTATATGATTGGCATTACATCTGCTCAACTGTGTGGTCTAGGAGAGTAGCCGCATGGAAGTGTATTCAATGTCCCATTGCACTGGACTTTGTGGGAGGCCCCAGTCACACACACACATAATACACAGACACGCACACAAACACAATCCAGGAAAATGCTGTAATAGCCTTCCTGCTGTCTTTTGCTTACTGCTGAAGTTTTTATTTTTGGACACGGACCTTGACAGAAGCCTATCCTGTGTGACCTTGCCTCTGGCCCTGTGTACAGCGTCCCAAAGTACGCTGCTTCAAATTGTCTAACGCCAAAACCAACGAGCATGTGTCTTCTCTGTGACAAGTGGCTTATGGGTACATTTTTGTGTTTTGTTTCATTTCCAGGCGAGGTAATGGCAATTGGACATGTGCTAGGACAAGAACACAGGAAGTGAAGGACACACGACCAATCACGGCGGTGCTCTGTTAACTCAACTGCCGTGGACTAACTAACTACCAACCGGAGGCTCACCGGTTGGCCGTGTTTCTCATCACCACGCCAACCCCTTTCATCCGTCTGCCAATGTGGAGCTGAGCGTGAGCCAACAGCCATCAGCCCCCTCTCAGCATGCTGGCTCTGGGGCTGGAGCAGGCGCGACGACGGGGTTCAGGGGTCACCGGCCTGCAGCAGCAAGCCACCGTGGCGTGGCAGCCCCCTTCCTCTGGGAAGCCGCCATCCCACGAGCAAGGCAGCAACATCAGGCAGAAAATATCCCAATGGGAAGTGCGCAGTCACCAAGGCGACGGCCAGCAGGAGGCGGGGGTCAAGGCCCACCGCCTGGTCGTGTCCAAACCGGCGTCGGCGGACGCGGCGGAGGACGGCTGGAGCAGCGACGGCTCCGTGAGATCCAGAGCTAAGAGCCTGGGCTTAGACTTCCGGGAAACACAGGCGAGAGGTGGAAGGTCGGAGGTCGCGCCGAGCTCCTCCAGCGACACCTGGGCGCCACTTTCAGAAAGGAAGCCCCGGAAGAAAGCGGGGAAGTGGGAACCCTGCGCTAACTTTGACCTCCCCAAGCACTCTGCTGCGTCATCGGACGACTCGGAGGACAACCTGCCTCCCGGGAACTTCTACACCTCCCGGGGCTTCTGGCGGAGGCTGGAGGGGGACAAGTTGCACTGGGAGAAGGGCCGGGAAGCCTCCGGCGAGCCACTGCCCCTGCCGCCGCCCAAGCCCCAACGCACATTCCAGTACCGAGAAGCCGGCAGCCCCGACGGACCCTCGGCCCGGAGGCACGGCGACTCTCCCGACAAGCACTCTGATTCAAAGGGCAGGGGGATGGCCCGCCCCCCCGGCGTTGCACCACCGCCCTGTCCTGCTGCTAAAGCCAACGGCCTCTCGAGGCACAAGAAGAATAGGTATGTAGGTGCGCTGTATCTAGGACATATGTAGCCTGTTGCCTCGTAGTAGTTCCACTCAGCAGGCAGGCTAATGCTGAATAATACTGAATATTACTAATATGTGCAAGGTAGGGGGGCTGTTTCCGAAACCACACACACACAATGGGAGGTGTCTGCGTACATGTGGGCTTCCATCCGATTATGTCACTAATGTCCCATCCAAATAGTGTGCAAAATCAAGGGGTTTATCTGTGATTGGACACAGAATGCTAACTCTGTACACTACACGCGGGAACAGCCTGCCCAAAGCATAGCATGTCAGAATAAACCTGCATCACATACAGCAATACCAGACGCGGCAAGCGTCCTCTCCCACATCATCACGGGGTCGCTGCACTGCAAACATTCGACTCCACACGGGGAGCATTAGAACAAGCGCGCGTGTCTTTAGAGGAAGTGCACCATAGCGAGGCTATGATGCCATTGAGCTGTATTGTGCAGCGTTGCCTGGACGCGTCCCGTGGGCGTGTGCACGCATGTACACACTCGCTCCCTCCACTCGAACCAGACGGCCTAGTCTGGGCAACCAGGCGGCCCTCCCGCCACACACAGCTCTGGCTACACGGTTGACAACACAGAGAGCGAAGGTATGCCAACATCTCCTTCTTTTTCTCCTTTCCTCATTGGTCGCCCTCCCCCGACAGGAAGTCCTTTGAGTACGAGGACGCGACGCGCCTGATGACCACGACTCAGCGGGACGCCGCCGCGGGAGGGGAGGCGAGGCGCTCCGGCCTGCACCACGCCTTCTCCGACGACAACATTTACGAGGACATCGTCTGTGAGTAAATGTGCACCTACGTCGGTGATGTGCATGCAGATGCAATCAATGAAATGAATACATGCCCACAGCAGCCTTTGTGCGTTTGAAGTCGTCAGCGGAAGCAATTTAACTATAGCCGATGCAACACCGTGTGAATCTAGAACAAATATGTCTATATGTTTAGCACGAGGGAGAGTGCTGCTTCTCTGACCTTTCCTCTCCCATATTAGGTGAAATGAGGAGAGAGAACTCCTATGAGAACGTGAAACTCTCTCCGATGTGTCTCCCCATTTCAAGGCCACGGCCCTGGACCATATCCCAGAGGCGGTGCGCGAATGTCCCAAAGGTAACGTGGTTGCGCTCCATCACTACAGCGCTCCCGCACACAGCGTCTTTGTCTGTAACCTCTTGATGTCTGTGCAGCTCCCACCTAAACCCCAGACGTTACGAGGCTATGCCGGCAAAGCGGAGAGGAGGGATTCCCCTACACCCAAACGCACAAGCACGCCGCAAACGCAGCAACAGCCGCATGTAAATACCAATACCCTCCTAGCTCATGCACATTGGACGTGACAGTATGGGATGAGCTAATGTTAGCGCTGTTGTCCACAAACACAGTCGTGCCTTAGTTGGCTTGGAAGGAGCGATAGAGGAGAGAGGCGGATGAGAGAGCAGGAAGACAGAACAACTGAGACGTGTAGATAGCTGTTGAGAGAGAGAGAGGGAGAGAGAGGCTTCCAGGAGAATGAGAAACAAAGCGCTTAAAGGATGAGGTCAAAATGTCAGTTCTAGTATGTGTCTGTATATGTGATGCAGATATTATTGCTACGATCCCCACGCCAAGGATTGTGGATTGTGATTATGTTCCCAAAACAAGCAGACGGGCATATGAAATACCACTAAACGTGCTTATTGAAATGCATACAAGTGCGACAAGGGAGGGGAGGAAGTAGTGACAGGGAGGGTGCTACAGTATATGTATATAGGCCCTCTGGGTGGTCAGTTGCTTTAAGTACTCGGGATGCTCAGTTTTTATGGCCAGTCTGGATGGTCTATGTGTCTATCTGCTACTGACTCTGTATGGTGTGTTTCTATAGACACTCTGTATGGTGTGTTTCTATAGACACTCTGTATGCCGTGTTTCTATAGACACTCTGTATATTGTGTTTCTATAAACACTCTGTATGGTGTGTTTCTATAGACACTCTGTATATTGTGTTTCTATAGACACTCTGTATGGTGTGTTTCTATAGACACTCTGTAGACACTCTGTATGGTGTGTTTCTATAGACGCTCTGTATGGTGTGTTTCTATAGACACTCTATAGACACTCTGTATGGTGTGTTTCTGTAGACGCTCTGTATGGTGTGTTTCTATAGACACTCTGTATGGTGTGTTTCTATAGACACTCTGTATGGTGTGTTTCTATAGACACTCTATAGACACTCTGTATGGTGTGTTTCTATAGACGCTCTGTATGGTGTGTTTCTATAGACACTTGTGTGCCAATGGAGTATTGCACTGTCAACTGCACTTTGTGCCTCTTGAAGATTAATTCCAGCTTCCTGTGTGTCTTCAGTGTTTAATCATTTCCTAAGGCCTATAGTAGTTTGATACCAGTGTAAACGGTCACAATTCTACATTATGCAGTTCGATGGTGTTGTACAACGGTTCCCTGTAATTCATTGTGAAGGAAAGATCTTTTACTTGGTTTACGGTTTAAGTAATAATGTGTGCGTGCGTTCCAGTTTGTCAACATGATCGAGGTGATTTTTGACGCCAAGCGAGGGAGGAAAAGAGTAAAGATCCAGGGAGCAACAGCACAAGGTATGACACTCACATGTGTGACAACAAAAACAACAGCAAAGCGTTGCCCCCGTTATTGGAAATCTCCTTCTTCTGGCGGTGCTCACAAGGCCAGCTACAGCATGGCTAGCCACTGCTCGTCAAACAAAGCCTGACTGTGTGCTCGGTGTGTTGTTCCCCTCTCTGCCCTCTCACCAGAAGAGACCAGCGGGACAGAGAGTGATCCTGAGGACAGCACCAAAGGTACACCTGCCTTCATTTCAAGCACCCTCACCCTGTAGGGCTTCTTCGCTCGCAGCACTACACTAGAAGTCCGCTTTCAGTGGGCATAAACCGTTGGGCGTCCATTTTGAATAGCTTATTTGAAACGATTGGTCCATTTCTCAGGCTGAGCTGTCCATCACCTACCTGGGCGGTGCTTAGGGTTACAGACATCAGAATGGGACAGACACTATAAATGGCTCACTGCCCTTTTTTAAATACCAGACATGCAGTCTTGCTACATGCAAGACTGCATGTCTGGTATGTAGAAACACCAGATTATATATTCAGCGTGCACACAGAATGGACAGCTAGCGGGACCGTAATGAGATATTCACAGAATTTGACAAAAAGTGTTTTAGCTTACAATGGCTGACATTACCTTTTTTTAAGGGAAATTGAAAACTCAATAGATTACCAGGACCAATTAAAGAAATGATATCACCCAATAACGTATCATTTTCTTTGTTGATGATGTGACGATATTCCAGGACGTTGTGATATTGATTCGCTGTAATGAGAGATTCAGCCATATTTCGCTTCAGCATTTGGCACATTACAGCACACGGTTGAGGCGTGTGCCACAACAGAAGCACAAGTATGCAGCGAGCCAGGGAACGAGCTCCCTGTACAGCAAGCATAGAGTTAAATGTATGATGTGAGCCCTGGCCTTCACCACGTCAGAGACCATGAATGCGCCTGCCTCAGGTGTCAAGGCATGATAATCACCACCACCATGTCCGTGTCCAGCCGGGTGCAGGCGCTCGGTCTACGTCCAGACGACACTGAAACGACGGCCTGGCTACCGCACCCTGGAGAGGGACCTGATCCAGCTCCAACAGCAGCAGCTCTTTCAGCTCTTTGTGGTGGTGTCACTGAGAAAGGACTTCCCAGGAAACACCTACTCCCCGGAGATCACGCAACAGTTCCCCAAAATAGTAAGCGGAACCCAGGGGAGCAAAGCCCTTGAATGTCTTTTAGAACTCAGTTCCAATGGCATTTATCTTTGCAACGTGCGAAGGCACTGAGGAAATGTGCTGTGTGTAGTCTTTTAAGCTTGTAAGCAGGATTTGCTGTGACCTGTCTCTTAACTTTAGCTTTCTGTTCCTCTCCCATCTTGAATTGATTCCACACAATATAAGTCCGACTGACTGTTATAAGTCAGAGTGGCCTGTACTATACTATAAGTGGCTCAGTTCAAGCAGACGATAGATTTTAAGGTCATCGATTGGTTCAAGGAGCCCTCACACACACCTAAACTCCTGCCTATTGAACTATGTATGTATTGATACTACACGTGTAGTGTGCAGAGCAGGCAACTCTGAACTATTCTGGGCATGATGTAATCTCTTTGTTAAAAAAAACAATGGTACAATATGTGTGTATAATGTATATTTTAATGGAATAAAGGTGTGCCTTTTTCAGCTAAAAGATCTAGTTCATTCCAACTAGTAGTTTCCTTACCGTAAATGTGCATAACTCGTCTAAATAGCCAAACTCCCTAGTGAACCAGAGTGTCTGTTCTCCTAGTTTGAGAAGGCATCGCGTCACTCCAGAGAAGCAGAAGATCGGCTGAAAGCCATCCCAAGGTTCTGCTTCCCGGACCCCCAGGACTGGAGACCCTCTGCAGACGTGCCAAGGTAGGCTCACTGTGGCAGATGCATTGTTTACAGGACAGGTCATGTGACCACGTGTGAAGTTCATCTCAGCCTCTATACTGATACTTTTTAGTTTGTGCCATTTGAAACTGTTCTTTGATTGGGTATGAGGTGGGAAACTAAGTTGTGTATAGGGAATCAACTGTCATTTAAAACCAAATACTATTATTTTGGACTCTAGATAGATGCACTACAGCCACTTGTCACTGAAGCACATGGTCCATGGTTTGCACTTGCACGCCATGTGCAGATTGTAGTATTGACTTTAAATCGGATGTTTAGCCTACATGCTTTTTCTTTTTCCCGTCTTTTTAAATATGCATTAAAAGAATGGGTTCATGTTTGCATTTAAAGTTAAACAGCCTGAGCAGAATTAATTTTAAGTGCCATTACATGCATTTATGATCGGGGGGACATATTCATTTAATATATTTCAGGCCAAGTGGGTAAAATATCAAAGTGGGCAACACAATACACACACACACTTCTTATAAAAAAACACTATAAAATACACTAACAATAAAATACACTAACTAAAAAAAGATAATGTCACTTTCAGTACTTTATCAGTAGTCAAATAGATGCCAAAATACACTTAAACTGTATTTAGTATTAAATTCCAGTTTTCTTTTCTAATGCTGGAAATATGGGTCATTTAAAATTATTATTTATGAATGTGTTTAATATGGTTATTAATGACTTTCAGTATAACACAAGTGAACATCTAATACACAAACTAAGCTTAACATTTACATGTTTGAAAGATTTGTTATCTGCATACATGTTAGCCTAAATGCTTGTTAACCCATTGAACATAATATATGTGTGTATGTGTGTGTTGGTCTTTTCCTTGTAGCGAGACATTCTCCTTTGTTTTGACTGGAGAGGATGGCAGCCGCTGGTTCTGTTACTGTCGCAAGATACTGGTGAGTACTGGCGCTGGTTTGTGTGAGTCATCTGTGTGATGACATGGTAGTCCACAGCTTGCTCAACATTTTACAGGACCAGCACATGTGATTCACTTACCATAAACACTCCGTGACAGAATGCAATAGGAATCTCACCACTTTTCTCCCCTCTCCTCTCAAAAAGGAAATTAGACGTAGTTAGGCTGAAGTATTTCACAAACCTAGCAACTGACTTTTTTTTGTATTGTTTGGTTATACTGCAATTATATTCACTGATTCTCTGAGATGTGATATTTTCCACCAAATGTTCTGCCTTCTCCTGTAAAACCATAATGGAGGGAAAGTGCATACAGTTGGATTGGTAAAAGTTTTGGTGGTAAGAGATGCAAACCTAATAGATGTCAACATGTCAAAATGTGGACTTCCAGTTCCCCACACGTTAACATTTAATAGTGACACACATTCCTTTTGACTTCTCTAACCATGTTACAACTTACAAGCAATGCATCATGTCTAAGCGGTGCCCACGTTAGTTTCAAGATTAAAGGTTAAATCTTAAAGCTAATCTGAGAAATGTGAAAAACCCAGAAACACTGTAAACATAATATGGGCATGTCCCACAAGGTTCTGGTGGCACTGTAGTGTTTTTCACAGAGGGGCTAAGGGGAGGTCTTAGCGAGTAAACACTGCCACTTCGGTGACTGTTGCAATGAATACTTGGATATAGTTGGAGGAATGTATGGCGGATTAAGTTGTTCACTGTTGGGCATCACTTCTACCAAGCATCTGTGCTGTCATGTATTTACTATTGTTGTATTTTATTCTACAGTTGTGAAGCACTTTGTGATTTTTATCTGTGAAATGTGCTATATAAATAAATTTTACTTACTTACATCTATCAGAACAGAATGGTCTTGCAAGGGCTATGACTGGCTCGTCACGTTAGGTAAAAGAAAAACCCCCTCTGCTTTTGTGAATTAAGTAAAAATCTGGTGTTTAGGGTGTTAACAATCTATTTACTTGGACACTTAGTCAAAGTCTGTTTTTAATCTCAGCGACCCCATTGGCACAAGATTTGAATGTGTTGACATCAGACCCAATGGTCTGATGTCACCTTTACAGAGATCAATGTCCTAGGGCCATTAGAGAGTCAAGTATAGGTAGTTAAACACATCCTAGTTTCAAAAGCCTATGTTGAAAGCAGAAACCTATGTGAAAATTCCATTTTACCCATAGGGAGTTCTCACTGGAACCAGTAGTCCATATTTGGCGATGCTGATCTCGCTGAGCTCACAGGGAATTGACTCAGTGACAGTACTGTTATTGATTCATTTCCTTTTCCTTTGAATTTGGGGAAGTTTGACTGTTTATTGTGTCTTTTATATTTTAATTCAATACATTGCTCTGTGAACAATATATACAGTGCATTTGGTTTGACCATAGATTGGGCTCCTGATATATATCTAGGGGCGGCAGTGGCACAGTGGGTAGAGCGAGGTTATAGGTTACAGATAGGCCGCTGGTTCAAATCCCGCCAAGTGTGGAGGTGTCCCTGAGCAAGGCACCTAACCATAACTGTTCTCGGTGGTTAGATGTCAGCCTTGCATCATGGCTGACATCACCGTGCGTGTGTGTGTGTGCGTGTGCGTGTGTGTGCGCGTGTGTGTATGTGTGTGTGTGAATGCGTTTACCATGTATCTGTAATGATGATTGAAAATGTCAAATGCAAGGACCTTTGTCGTACCATTTGCCATACATGATGATGCCAACCATATACATGACCAACCATACGTGTCTTTCTAGCCCAGCGGAAAAGGGAAACGGCTCCCCGAGGTCCACTGTATTGTCAGCAAGCTGGGCTGTTTCGACCTGTTCGCAAAGGTAAGCAACCAGTGCAATCTGTCTTTCCTAGGCCATAGAACACGAGCCACTACTCACCCTTTGGAATGAGGCTCAACAGGATGCATGGGTGTGACTTTCAAAACCTGCCGTTTGGTTAGCTAGGAGGAATGTCCCAGTGTTAGGTGTGAATATGGCATAGACAAACACCCCATTGTTGTCCAGCCTCCTAGCCTCTGAGTAATGACCACTGTGGCTCTGCCAGGCCAGCAGTCCACCACCATCATCATCATCATCATCATCATCATCTCCGCCCCTCTCTTCTACAGATCCTGGATGAGGTGGAGAGGCGGAGGGAGATCTGCCCGGCGCTCGTTCACCCCTTCATGCACAGCGTGATGGAGGCCCCGTTCCCAGCCCCCGGACGCACCATCACAGTGAAGAGCTTCCTCCCCGGCTCCGGCAATGAGGTATTTCCCACCTCAATAGAGGAAGTGTCTTTGCTGCTGCTTAATGCTGCTGGCCATGACTCATGTAGTGTTTATTGCACACTAATCTCTCTAATACGTCACATTGTGTCTGTAAACAAAGTGTGGCCATGTGATATATTGTAATGACAGGGAGTAGGAGATAGAACATTGGCGATACTGTATGTTAAACATAAATATGTCGCCTACCGACAGTACAGTACATGGAGGTGTTTACACCGGTCGTAAACACCAGCAGAAACCTCCAGAAGGTGTTGCGAAACACTGACGTCCCTTCATAAATTCATAGCAGTTAATAATAGATTGAGGTTTTCTTAATGAATTTGTTTATTTTATTAAGTCAGTTATTATAAATTCTGTGCCAAGCATGAAAATGTTGACTCAAACAGTTTGCATGAATCTGTCTGTGTATGTAGTACAGTATACTGTATGTGTACTGTACTTACTGTAAGTGTGTACAGCCATAGTAGTGCATGTGTAGCCTGTAGAACCAGAGGTGATGAATGCGCACCTACAGGTGTGTGTGTGTGTGTGTGTGTGCGCGTGTGCGTGTGCGTGTGTGTGTGTGTGTCCCTTGGCCAGGTGCTGACACTGTGCCGTCCGGTGGACTCCAGGCTGGAGCACGTGGACTTTGACAGCCTGCTGCAGTGTCTGAGCGTGGGCAGCCTGCTGCAGGTGTTTGCCTCCCTGCTGCTGGAGCGCAGGGTCATCTTCATCGCAGACACACTCAGGTACGTGTCCCACCGATGTGCACGGACACCTAACAGCAATGCCAATGTTGAAGGTGATATGTATATGTGATTTGGCTTCACAAGGATTCGGCTGTATGCAGCACGAGTCCATAGAGTGAAACATTGTGTGCGCCTTTATTTCACCAGGAAAGTCCCATTGAGATAGAATCTGTTTTTTACACCTGGCCAATAGGCTAGCTCAGGTAAAAAACATTACAAGGAATACGGTGAAAATAAAATGGCCGTAGCATACAATATGCTAAGCAAAGCGCAGTGCTACGGCTTTGTTGATACGAGCGGTGTTCACCACTTTGTTTGTGTTCCTATTTATGGAGGCAGGGCTGTGTAGTAGTATCTGATTATTGTTTCAACACACAGAACGGTAAGCTAGCGGAATGTGAGGAGATACTTGTTGACTTTGATAAAAAGTGCATTAGCTTCCATGTAGCTTGCAGTAGCTGACTGTACCTTTTAATTAGCTTCCATGTAGCTTGCAGTAGCTGACTATACCTTTAATTAGATTCCATGTAGCTTGCAGTAGCTGACTATACCTTTAATTAGCTTCCATGTAGCTTGCAGTATCTGACTGTACCTTTTAATTAGCTTCCATGTAGCTTGCAGTAGCTGACTATACCTTTAATTAGCTTCCATGTAGCTTGCAGTAGCTGACTGTACCTTTTAATTAGCTTCCATGTAGCTTGCAGTAGCTGACTGTACCTTTAACGCTAGCCCTCCCTTGGCCCTCCACTGTCTGCAGCGTGCTGTCTCGGTGCAGCCATGCAGCGCTGGCACTGCTCTACCCGTTCACCTGGCAGCACACCTTCGTGCCCGTGCTGCCCTCCAGCATGCTAGACATCAGCTGCTCGCCCACCCCGTTCCTCCTGGGGGCGCTCTCGCCCTGCGTGCCCCAGCTGCTGGAGCTGCCCATAGAGGAAGTCAGTTGCCCTTTTCTTTCTCTCTTCTTTCTTGGGTTAATTCCCCGCCACAAGGGGGCTGTAACGAGCAAGATGAATGGGTAAATACCCATGGGAGATTATAAAATAGTGACATCTAATAATGATACTAGAGCTTACATGCTATGCCTTTAATGTAGACTGGCTTGTCTTCATCTCTTTATTACAGGGATTTGTGTTGCATACAACATACCAACATGTATGTGAAACTCATTAAAAGCCACTGCACAGTGATGCATGCTCACTGTTAGTAGAAGCAATACTTGTTGGTTGGATTTCTTATGCTAAAGTATGGACTTCCATTTATGTTCTCATTAGATCTAGCGGTGCGTTTGAAATGGACATTTACAATTCCGACCAAACAATAATGTGCCTTTGTTCTCTCGCCAGGTACTCATAGTGGATTTGTGTGCTGACAAGTTTGTCATTCAGGTTTGTAAACATTTAATTATATAACGGGGATTACAGGTTTGGTTTCACACCGTTGACAGGGGTGGCTTTGCCTGAACTTGTAGTTTTGCACCTTCTGTGTCCGTCTTTCATTGTCACAGAGAGAACACATGTATTTCTTAAATATTGCACAGTTTACATTCAAACCTTCACAACGTAACCAGGGTCTATATCAAGTGTCTTGGTAAGAAGCAGGAGTGACTTGCAGAAAAGTAAATTCTTCACTGGTTAGAAAGCTGGTTATAGTTCTGCTGTTTATTTTCTCCTGAGTAGGAAGATTTATAACTTCATTGTATGTACTACTATGAGGTAGGTATCTTATGTTTTGATTAGGATTTGCGCTTGTGCATGACTCCGTGGAATGATTCTCATACATTTTATAAATACGGGTTATTTCTCAGTAAAGAAATAATACATTCTACATTATATGTTGACTCTCACGTTTGTTTGATTGATTGGTTGATTATATTCTTGGATTATATGACACAACATAAAAACAGCAATAAAAATCCAAGTGATAACATGTTAAAGTGAAAAACTTAAGTAATGCACAAAGTTATGTATTAAACAATGAATGCGTGTTTGTGATAGTCTTTAGTTAGTTAGAATCACCGGGCTTATGGCTGTAGCCAGTGAGGGGACTCACCAACATGGCATGTACTGTACAGTATGTTGTGGTGCTGACCTTGCCATGTGTGTTTGTTAACCCTTCATACGTCAGTTGGGAGATGAAGACTGCATCCTTCCCAGCAAGCTTCAAGCAGCGTTGCAACAGATCCTGGAAGAGAGGGAGGATATGTTGAGGCAAGAAGATGGATGCCGCTGTGAGGGTTTGTAAAACAAGCATCAGATCGGCCACAGGCCAGGTTCTGACACAATGCTATTTATTGTCTTACAGGCTAAGTGGACTCAATTTACTCATATTATCCTAGAAGTCCTGTTTATTGCCATGTACGTTATCACTTTTATTGCCATGTACTGTGTATCTTCACTGTATGTTAGTTGATAAAACACAACTCCAACCAATCCTGCACTTTTGTTCTAAGAACTGAATTATACACAAACAGAGCTGTTAGATGTCATCTTATTTTTTATTATTTGAGCCATGTAGGCAGAATAGAGTGCCGGAGTCACCACTAGCATAGATGTATTTCCAAATTCCTCTTTATGCTGACTGGCCACACATTTTCTGATGTTTTTTTTTTTTTTTTTAATGCCTTGAATCACATTTTTTGGGGTCACTCCATGTTTTGGAAAATCCATTAAAATAACAAAAAATTGTCATATATACAGTGTAGACTTTGTTAATGTTGTAAGTGGTTATTGCAGCTGGAAACAAGTGATTTGTAATGGAATAAAAATACATCTACATCGGTATACAGTCCCACTCCCATTTTAAGAAACCATCACTGTAGTGTTCCAGTGGCACATTGTGTTAACTTATCCATATAGACTTCTGTATGTACACATACACACCTGTATGTGGTGTGTATGTTTACAGTATATCCTGAATGTGTGTGTGAAAATCTAATATATTTTTATATTATTTCCTATTCTATAATTGTTGAATTCACATTCACGTTAAAACTTCTCCTCCAGGCCAGCAGGAGGCGCTGAGTTCCCTTCTCTCAGAGGCCTTTGTGCGCTTCTTTGTGGAGCTGGTGGGCCACTACCCGCTGCACATGAGCGAGTCCTCCAGCGGCGTGAGGGAGCTGCAGCGGGACAGCTTCCGCAAGTCTCATCCCTCCCGCGGAGCCCGGCAGTTCCTGCAGCTCTTCATGGACACGCAAATGTTCGCCGGCTTCATCCACGACAAAGAGCTGCGCAAGGGAGGGGACAAAGGTCAGCGCCACACAGCTGCACGCAGGCTGCCAAGCATCACACATCTCGTGTGTTTGTGAGAGAACTAACAGCTCTGCCATCTTCCAGGTCTTTTTGAAATCAGAGCCGCAGAATATCTGGAGTCAGAACCTGAACCAGAGCCTTCTAGTGTGAACAAATTCTTGAAAGGACTAGGTCTGTAAATGCAACATGTACTTTATGAGGTTTTTAAGGTTGTAATCTCACCCTGCTCTTCTGCCAGTGTCTTATTAAAAATGTAAATGGAGGCAATGTCGGGTAAAATACGTATTGAACACGTCACAATTTTTCTCAGTGGGGGGAGAGGGGCAGTTATTATGATCGCGGACGGATGAGGATGACTCCCGGAAATTAGTTCCAGCAGGTCAGGATGTCTGAAAACGCACGTTTAATAATTGCTGCACAGCATTTGGCCAAGCCTGTGATATACATGGAGAATATAGTCTGGTCAGATGTGAGCAAAATGTAAATCTTTGGATGCCATGATACACACACTGTGTTTGGAGGACAAATGGCACTGCCAAAAACACCATACCAACAGTGACGTTTGGAGGTGGGAAGAACATGGTGTAGGGCTGTTTGTCAGCATATGGTACTGGCAATCTTCATATAATTGAAAGAAGTTCAAATGAAAAAATGTACCAAGACATCCTTGATTTATAGTCTGCTGCCGTCTATCTAGCGGGATAATTAAGCTTAAACAAGGGTGGACATTTCAGCAAGACAATGATCCCAAACACACAGCCAAGTAAAAGACGATAAAGCTGCTAGAATGGCCCAGCCAATCACCTGACTTGAATCTATTTGAAAATCTATGGAAAGAACTAAAGATTAGAGTTCATAGAAAAGGCCCACGGAACCTTCCAGTTTTGTATGGAAGAATGGGACAAAATAACACCTGAGCAATGCATGTAACTAGTTTCTCCATACAGGAGGCGTCTTGATGAAGCTGGTATTACCAACATAGGCTTTGGTGTGTAGTATTAAATACATTTCAGTAAGCATGTCATTTCACATCATTACACATAACTTAATTTCTGAACTTTATTTAACGGATTACTATGGTTGTTACCAACATCTAGTGAACATTTAATGTCAATAGCACCTTTTATAAATATGTTTACTGAGAAAAATTGACGTGTTCAATTCTTATTTTACCCACTGTATCTCTTGATTAACTGTACATCTAAAAATAAATCTGATTTTGATGAATATTACAAAGGCTTGACAGGGGGAATGCATAAATATGTTCGTATATACTGTAAATGTGAGTTCAGTTTGTGGTCATTAAGATAATTTTTGTACTAATGACAAACAATATTCTTTTATCTTTTTTGCAGTGTTTTTTGTTTTTATAAGTTTATTTTATTATTCACATGGATGTATTCTGCATATGCATGTTTTTAAATTATATACCCATATGGTGTGTTATGTGGATCCAATTACTTGAGTTGGTAAATTGTGTTTAATGTATTTTTGTGTAGGCAGTCATCATTGTTAATTTGCTCATTTAGAAATGTTATTTCACTGGTTAATGATTTTTGTGTTTTATTTATTTTTATTTTTATTTTTTTCCCTCTTCAGGAAACAAGATTAAGTTCCTACAAATAAAGTGAATACAGTTCCCACAACAGGTGTCACTTGGATGGAGAATGTTTGCTGCTGGGTTGGCCTGTTAGATGACGACTGGCTGGTGTGTTTTCAATTAAATGGACAAGTGGTTGAAATTTGCTTTTGATTCCAGATGACCACCCAACTCTCAGAGTTGGGTGGTCTTGGGTGCTCTCAATTTGCCATTGGAAGACAACTGGAATATATTTTTATATGAAGAACTGTGGACCATGCACTATGTGTTAGAAATACATAATATAAATACAGAGAACATTTCAGATACTTAACATTAACCTCAGCTAATAACGTAATTTGTCCAAGCTAAAATTGAATTTATTTTATCCTACTCATTGAGTTAAACTTTTTATTGTGGAAATAATGTTTGGTTATTTGCATTTTGTTTGTTAATTTAAGATGGATGATATTGTTAGCATAGACCAGGTTTTTCATCTCCTACAGAAATTGACATTTTAACTATATTCTTGAATTCCACACAAATAGTATTAATTCTAAACAATGTAGTGACCCGTTGTGAGCTAAAACATTCCCATTTATTTTTACTTTCACACTGCATCAGGTTTTGCATTCTGTTTATATATATATATATATATATATATATATATATATATCTTCTCAGAATGAGGATGTATTATTACTAATCTATCCAAGATTTCAAATGAAACTAATTTGATTTCAATAATTCTACATACTTTTACAACTCTGTTAAAATGTGTTTCCAGTCATGCTTCTTTTTAAATGTACAAACAACTAGATTTTGGAGTCTTATGTTTACTTTGTACAGTTCACAATTGACAACCATTGTACAGTATTCTGAATAATTGTGTATGCATGGCAACTTAACTTTTTTAAATAAATGTTCTTAGAGCAGTAATAAACACTTTACCTGCATTGTCATCAATAGAAATTAATTACAATGCATCTATTTTTACTTTCAATGTTTTAGTAAAGTTACAGTCTGGGATTTATTTATTTGTACTTGAGCTTATAACAGTATTTAATGTTTGAAGTTTAAAAGTGAAATTCTTAAATTTTTCGTTTTGTTACAAATCTGCAGCCCACAAAACAATTGTATCCCAACCATAGTACATGGATGAGTAGATCATGCAGTTATGTAATTGTAGCAAGGAACGTGCACACACATTTTCAGGCAGAGCATGTCTGAGCAGTTTATTCACAAATGAATCTGTTAAAAGTAACTGCAGTGTAGTCTTAGGTGTTCAGAGGGTTAGCAGTCCCTCCGTATTCGTGGTCTTCCACTCTGCTCGCCTGCTTGTATGGAGGCACCAGGCATGTGATCAACCATATACTGCCCTACAAAAGCAAAAGACCTTAACTCGAGTGTAGAACTGAGAAAAATTACTTTATAAAGCTTTTTTTTATTTTTTTTGGTCCCGTAATTACAGATACAATATTGGAAATGTGGCAATTCTTTTGTTTTTAAGTTATTTATTTACATAAAAATCTACATCTCAAACATTACCTTTGACCCTTAATTGGAAATTAATGTAATCTGCCTTTACAATCAAAATAATAAGGGTCATATCCATATAACTATGGTCATAACGAGGCAAAAATGTTTTTAGGGCAGGATATAACTTACATACATTAGTTATGCATGCCCACAAAACAAAACCTAATTGTTAGAAACATGTTAATGTGTACTAGTAACAGCAAGGCACTCAGGTCTTTCCAAAAGCATTCACAAAGCATAAATCATAACATGTTTGATTTTGAACTCTACGTATCTATCCAAATTTCAAGGCTGCATGTGCTTTGGAAGCACATTCCTATAAAATGAATGGCTGCCACTTTCACGTGCCGTGTCCAATTTCTATAATCCAGCATGTGACGCCAGGGATTCCAGTTCATTCCAGTCCTAATGCCAGTGCCTTGATCATAGGCAACATTATTGACTTTTTAATGAATGCTCTGATGCAGCAGTGCCACACCCAATTACAGTTTGTTTGGGCTGATTAGCATCTCATAGCTGGTTAGGATGGTCAATATTCCCTTTAGTTAGTCTTCAGTGTGTCTGATTAAAGAGTCTATCACCCAACTATAATTTTGTTTCAATTAAATGTTCTGCTTAAATCTAATATCTCAATCCACCAATGCATTTGACCTCCAGTAGGCCTACAACATTACTGTTGTGACATTTATTTTATTGCTGTAATAGAATAAAATGGTATGCATGGTGGCTCTATAAAACTGACAACATGGGAAAGTTAGTTGTGAAAACTTGACCGTTTTGATTAGACTTGTGTTCTAAACAGCGCCTCATAGTGGCCAAGTGCATCCAGTCCTTCCTGTTAATGAGCCATGTGCTGGCCAGGCTGTAGAGCAGGGGTAGGGAACCCTGGTCCTGGAGAGCCGCAGCCCTGCATGTTTTAGATGTCTCCCTGCTCCAACAC
>JAODUE010020726.1:0-23992 GCA_027564755.1 Amblyopsis hoosieri | reverse complement strand
GAGAGAGAGAGAGAGAGAGAGAGAGAGAGAGAGAGAGAGAGAGAGAGAGAGAGAGAGAGAGAGAGAGAGAGTGTTTAGGCCAGTATTTGAGAGAGAGAGAGGATATGAATTGCTTTTTCAGTCTGGCTGTTATGTTTACCTTGAATCATAATTCTTTTTTAAAGCATTCCATCTTCCAGAAAGAAAATGATTGACGTTATTTACAATGTACCACAGTGGCACGGCTGTACTGCAGGAAGGCAGCATGGGTTGTTAAGTGGTTACTGTTGCCACCACTCCCTGAGTTAAAAGCTCAGCTTGGGATCTATGTTCAATGTACAAATTCTCCCCATGTATTTTGGGTGAGGTGTACTCCTACCTTTTGAGCCCTGCTAGCTATGCTGAAATTTGCCGCAGCTTTAATTGTAATGTGTATGTGTGTGTGTCCATCTGTTTATCTAAATACCATGTTGCCCATCCTGCTAAAAATAAGCTGGGACAGGCTCCAGGCCAGAATATGAATACGCAGGTATGGAGGAAAATAAAAAGTGACTGGCTGAGTGCACCGTACACAATTAATTAATGCTCATTCAAAGACAGCAATGGTCAGCGTGAGCTCCCGTCCTCATGATTAGCTTTAGAGGGTGAACAATGGTATATGTGCCTCCCTGATCACCGCCTTACCGCAAGCTCCCATTATAATTGGTAGCATGGCCTAATTAGATGTAGTCATGTTCTGCCGGGTATGTAGCGCGGCAGCCGGGTGGCAAAGTGACACATAATCCCAGACACCGTGGGCCTTCGATCCAAGCGGCTGCCCAGACCCAAGAAGCAGCCGCTTCTCACAATGTACCGAAGACGTGCAAAGTGAGGCCTAATAAGCCAGCCCGGAGCACATTTGTACTTATCCTCTCAGCAAAGCCTGCTAATTATGTTCCCGAAGCATTTCCAAACTGCCTGCTTTTATTAAACTTGAACCCCGCCAGTCTTTCTAAGTGTCTAAATGCACTCCGCCGACGAAGGGATAAACCTTATAAACCTGACCAAACTGATCCGTTTTAATGACTGCAAGTGTGGACAACGTGCGGCTGAAGTCCTGGCTCACCCGTTCACTGTCCAGCCAATTGACCGATCCCAAGCCCGCCCCCCCCTCCCCTTAGTTATTGTAACTAGGTTGAACAAAACAGCATAGTGGGCTATAACCAACAGACATTTGCTCAATTGGTAGTCGAGGACAGGGCGAAAAGGGGTGGGGCTCAGGATCTGTCAATTGCACACGCTCTGTCCCCAGGGCCCGAGACAGACCACCAGACAGTACACAATGCACAACACGTTCCCACAAGAAGGTGACATTGTCTCCGCCTCTTTCAGGCGCAGTTCACCGCGGGAGCGCTGCAGCCAAGGGTGCAGATGTGCACCTCATTAGCACGGCTCTCATGGGGATTGGTCGAGGGAGCGGCGATGGGGGTAGTCTGCTGACCTCCCCCTTGACCTTGACCGTCCTGACTGACTCCGTTCGCCAGTAGCAGGTGAAAGCACAGTAATAGTAAAGTGGGCTAGAAATAACAGTGGAAATAGGAATGTTACATGTGTTACGATCCATTATACTGTACACATCACATATTAGCAGAATCCTCCCTCATTATTTTAATAGAATGACTTCATTTACACAACTTAACACATAGTAAAACACTGTAGGTGTTGACCAAGGTGGTAATACCAGAATGTATGTAAATGAGAATGGAAAATGTGAGTTTAGGCAAATGTTTATCCCAGGGCAACATTTTATGGTAGTTGTGTCCCTGCCATACATCACAAAAAAGTAAAAAAAAACACAAAAACAAATAAAAAATATGAAAAAAAAGATGTACCTCTTAATTTTCCCGAGGAAGGGGACATGATACATATGAAGGATTGTTAACGCACTAGCTGTTTCTTAAGTTCCTTTTAATTATCCCCGTTAGGCCAACAAACAGCGCATGTAATCGCAAGTATAGCTGCATCCTGATGGATGTTTGCTGTGCAGCTAACTTGGTTTCCCCTAATACATTCATGAAATGCTACTGTCTTGTCATAACAGAACCCTGCGGTGACACAGCCCTGTCCTGTCTGTGGAAACATAATCCGCAACACCGACAGCAGGCTGTATTCCTCTTCAAGGTGGCGAGCGGGGGATGACTGGCATTACGTCTAAAACGCCAGTGGACACTGGGAAAATGCCCAGTAGCAAGTCACAGCACTCCAAACTGGTCAAAGGGTGCTCCACTCAGTGCTGTAATAGACTATAATTCAACATTAATATTTTATATAATTCTAATTCTATAATTATGTGATTCGGTCTGCCCAATATAAGTAATTATGTTTTTCATGGTTGGCCAAGATCGTAGAAGCCAGTAACCTCCTTAGCACCACTGTAGTGTCATTAGGATGTATGCAATATACTATTAGCAGGAAGTGGTCTTTAAGGGGTTAAATATGGTTGATCTGAAAACCAGGAACAAATGATTATCATAAATTATGTTGAGAGTGGTCTTAGGACTCCCAGCCTCTAGGTTAGTCCACCATACCAGAGGAATAAGTCCATGACTGCCCTCACTCCATTCTGCATCGCAATCATTCATATACCATATATATAAAAAGAGATGGAGCTTTGGCTTAATTCAGTCTAGATGATATTGCGTGGTTTCACATGTGGAAGATTAAAATTAGCCTGGGAAAAAACGTATGGTCCATAATGCGGGTGTGTTCTATACATTATGAAGAGGACTAACTATTAATGTATCAACCTGGCAACTATCTGCCTTTAGACAATGAAGATCACGTGCTGAAGATCATGTCTTAGGGAAGCTATAAGCTTATGACGACATCGGCTTAATTGAATGGTGAATCATGGCTTCCTGAAGCCTCAGCTCAGCGAAATGCATATTAAGGACAGTGACAACGACAAGCCATGTCTGATTTCTCTTTCAGACAAAGCCTAATAAACACACTGCACTTAATTTTTATTCATTTGCTCAGCCCCAGTTTCCCTTGCTTTCTTGACTGTTTGTTCCTAACCAGTGTGTGTGTGTGTGTGTGTGTGTGTGTGTGTGTGTGTGTGTGCGCGCGCGCATGCGTGTGCGTGTGTGGTTATAAGTGCCCACTTTGCTGAAACCTGGAACGGGCAATATCATCCTGAGCTTGGAGATTATGGTCCACATTCAGGTGTGCTAGCAGCGAAATGATCATCGGTGCCTATGTCAGCACGCACAGGATTAATATGTCTATACTCGCTCTGCTCCACGTGCTCTGAATGTGAAGAACAGCATTCTTCAAAACACTAATCAGACTCAAATAGATCTTTATGCACTAAAGACTTACCCTATAAATGTGAATATTTAGACAACCGTAAATGATTCTCAGACTTTGTTCTCTGCACTCTACCCTATAATGTACTTCCTCTGTGTTATCAGAAGGCAGCTCAGACCCAGATGAATTGTTGTCACATGTCCATCTGGGGAGCTGTACATTGAAACTGTTTGTGAATGGCAGGTACTTTCAAATAATACTTGGCAGTTGATTGGATGAACCATCTGGTTGTTTTTGCTGTCGGCAAACCGAAACCACGCCAGCATACCTATCAACACAACGCTGATGGTAAGTTCAGTACATTCAAAATGATTCCGAGGCTTTCCAGACACAGCGGAATTAAACTTAAGCTCGTTAGAACAGGATAGTCTGGCAAGGCTAGCTCAGACCCACACCTGACTAACACAAGAATTAGCCACCAAAAACATTACATGTTTAACCATTGAGTCTGAAATATGAATCTGGAATATTTACCACTTATGGAAAACATCTGATTATGAAATAGAATATGTGGCTATGATGACTGGATATTGACAAATATTAAACATGATATGTCCAATTGGGTTTTCACTGATGCTCACTAAAATGAGGATTTTAGGTAACACAATTCTAGGAACACCTCTGTTGGCTTGAACAGAGAATTAGTAGAGGAAGAATGAACCATACCACACCAAAACCTTTCCTCGGTTTCAGCTGACTGCACCAAATAATGGAAAGCAATGCCTTGATGAATGGCTAGAGAGCAGTCGAGCCCACCACTGCAGAATGAACTGTAAACTGCAGGCAGAGGCACAAAGAAAACAGATAACTGTAAAATATAGTTCACGATATAGAGTGTCTCCATTCATTACAGAATAATAACAATTATTAATTTTCATGAAATGTAACTTCGGGCAGTTTATCATGCCACAAATTTTGTCTCTGGTCCATTATATTACCCAGATGTCTTTGCAAACAGAGGCTGGCGCTGTGAGCAAGTCTGCATGCTAATATCTCATGGCAGTTTTATAGAATGCCTGTCGAAGCAACACACTCTGAATATACACACTCAGTCTGCAGGTATGATGGAGGCTACTGAATTTGGGACTACTGCATTTAATACCTGAAGATAAAAATAGTTTCTTTAAAGAGTGATGGAGTCAGATGACATGACATGATTGTTTTCAAGACCAAATATGTTGGTTGATTTGTATATAAATAAACTATAAATACTGTACATAAAAATGAACTATAAGATGGAAAAAATGTTTTATGCATTGATGCATTTTATCTTCCCGACAAGATATTTCCTTGCTGAGACTTCTTGCTGAGACTTGAGATCTTGCTGAGATCTTTCACACAGACAGCTTAACCTAAAGTTAATTGAACAGAAGACTGGGTGAAGACCGACTACAATAGTTTTCCATTATCGTTGTAAACTCTAAGTATAGTACTACAAAAAAAGCCATCAAGTAAGTAACATGTACATATTTACAGTATATTTATTGCACAAAAGATGAGTTACATAGTGTTTTACAGTAATACAGAATAAAACAAATTTAACAACAAAAATACAGCACATTATATATAGTAAGATACTAAATACAAACAACAACAAAAAACTTCATCTTTGAAAGTGTCCACAGAAGTAACAATATAGGGAGAGAGTTCCAGAATCCAAGAGCCACTGGGCCAAAACAGTCACCTCACAGACGGTCAGAGACCGTCAAGAGTTATGCGTGTAATATGTCCAGAATTTATGAGGGGGCTTGACCATGAAGAGGAGTACATGATGACTAAGATATTACAATTAACTCTCACTTGAAATCAAGTGTACTAAGAAAGACTAATAAATGTATCTCAAAACAAAACGGAAGGAATTCAATATTTTGTGTGTTGATTTTGTTATTTTTATAGATCCAACACAACATGTACTGTACTTAGTTCAGATAATAGAAACTGATGACAAGAGCTAACATAACATTAACTAACAATAAATTCAGTTACTGTGATTTGACAGATTTGTAATTAATTAGGACTACTGAAAATGTGTGTCCTATTATTATGTTGCGAGTAAGTTACAAATACTGTACACATCTGTATAATTAGAACTGCAGCCGTGTGTGATATAGTATGCAGTCTATTGAGGAAATAACAGGAAAGTATGGATTTCTATGTCCCATGCTAAATGTTTCAGTATATTGTCAGAAAAACCCACACTTGATGTTTAAAAGGTACAATGAGGCATTCTCAGATTTTTCTAATCAATCATGTTTTTTCATGCATTTCAGTTTATTTGGCAATTTAATCATTATTCCAAATGCATGCTATTGTCAAATATCCTTTAATACTGCTGATTTTCTGACTGCATTCTCATATTCAGGAATTCTCTAAGCTATCCTCTTCAATACAAACACTCATTAACATAATCAAAGTAGATCCTTGTGTTGAGGCAATGGGGCTCATGGGAAATGTAGTCTTTATTACAATCGCTTTTGCAAAACTCCTTGTAATGCATTTAAAATGTCAAGATCATTGTTTGCTTGATGTATGAATGCCATTCTGTCTTGTATTAATTATTGAGTCTTAATATTAAGCACATTAGTTAATGTGTGATCATACATTTAAATCAGAAGTTGATCATAATGGTTCAATTGAAAGTCCTGAGCAGAGACAAACTGACTTTTAATCTATTTGGAGGGTGCACATACTGTAGGTACTGTATGAGTGTGCTAACCTATACTCAACCACAACAACAACACATTTGCAAGCAATTATAATTTCAATTGTCATCACATTGCCGCAAAATCCAGGTCAATCTTGTTAATGGGTTAAAATGCTCTAATCAGTGATACAACTCTATCTATTTTGGTATTGTGACAGCCTCAATCAAATTGACCAGGCCAGTGTGGAGATATAATCTTTCCCTTGGGTCTTCCCAGAGGCCTCCTCCCAGCTGGACGTGCCTGGAACACCTCCCTAGGGAGGTGCCCAGGGGGCATCCTTAACAGATGCCCGTACCACCTCGTCGCAAAGGAGCAGCGGCTCTACTCCGAGTTCTGAGCTCTCCCTGTCCTCACACCTAAATCAGTTCCGCTGTTACTGATTCTCGCGACAAAGTCAAACAGAAGTTTCTGGCTGGAGCTTATGAGATCAGGATGATATCACAACTACCAAACATTTCCCAGAAAAATACTAACAGCCAATAAAGAATAGCCTTGCAAGCTCAGGATGGACTCGCGAGGCTATTCTTTATTGGCTGTTAGTATAAGCTAAAGAAAAAAACCTTGACATAAAGACTTGTCTTTCAAAGACGGCAGGTGTCACCAACAGACATTTTGCCTGTTGGTTATTGCATGCTACTGTTCACACCTCTTCCTGTTACATTCTGGTTGGTTGAGAACAGTCATGGAAATAACAGAAATAACTAGATAAATAATCAATATACAACCGAGACATGTTAAAATGTAATTACTTTAAATCATACTGTAGGCTAAACACAGCCTAAACCAAAATATAACTGAAACAATATAATTTTATGATTTCAGGGAAATACATTTTAACATGTCTTGATTGTATATTGATTATTATCTACAACCAGGAGCTAATACTTGCACTGGAATTGCATGCCCATATAGCTAAAAATGAACCGGTGGTAACTCCGTAGTCTTGCCGTAACAGTTAATGACCGAAGTCTTCATCCTAAAACGCCAAGGGCTTTCTAACGCTTCGAAAATTGGTGAGAAAGGCCATTGACCAAGCTGCAATTTTTGACGAGTTGGGAATGAGAACGTGTTGCAATTAGAAGTCAGTAAATGCACAGATTTACATTTAAAATAAAATGTATAGGGTACTTTTAGTATTTAGGCTTCCGGGAACTATTTTGAGGCTCCACGATCCACCATTGATGTGTGTGTGTGTAACATTTGGCATATAGCTATGGCTATGGAAACAATGAACAGAGCCGTTTGGATACAACACATAGAGGGAATGATGTTATTCTCTGCTCAAGATGCAATTACTTTACTATACATAGAATATAGTGCTTGCTGCTATATTAATTTGTTTATGATATTGTATACAGGACCTTTAATACATGGATCCATGGCTTCTAAACAGAGCAATAAATAAATTTATCACCAGTGACACTCGAACAACCAGTAACAAACATTTATGAGAACAGTAACAAAAGGGAGTCAGTCAGATTGCACTTTACCAAATGGACAATTTAGCAGAAATCTCATACCAAACTGCAGCTTCTATTCAGATCCTGAAGCATCAACTTATTATTGAGCTTGGCAATAGTATATTCTTAGACTGCCTGTATGTCATAAGTCATTTCACTTTCCTCATCTTATTTCAATAAGGAAATGACAGAAGATTGTGACAGGCTGTCTGTCACATAATCTCCATATTTGCTACAACCAGCCTTGTACTGCTGCGTAATGGCATAACTGACATTAGGTATCTTATTAAATGTATCAAATCTATTTTTGTATTTCATTTTATGTACACTGGTGTAACATATTCAAATGCAGAATCATTGTTGAAGCTGTTTATATTTGAAGAAAATAGAATACTGTTTTGAGTACGTGTAGGCCTAAGTTGTAAGTTGGTAAGTTGTGTCAGACGTTTATATTTTCATTTAATTATCTATATTTTATTATATTACTGAAGTATTACATTTTGTTCAGTTTTTGAGTAAAAGGCAGGGTCTGTCATTCTCGGGAACTCTTGCTAACTCAAATCAAAACAAACTTCCTCAGAAGCTCCACCCCCCACATTGAAACGTATTGTGAAGCCTAGGGCATTGTTGCTGTGAGCGGTGTTCACCACTTTGTTTGTGTTCCTATTTAAGGAGCCAGGGCTGTGTAGAAGTAGCAGATATGTTGTTTTAGCACACAGAGAGAATGGTAGGTTAACAGAATGCGAGGAGATATTTGGTGAATTTGACAAAAATTTTATTTGTTTACAATGAACTTACAATCGCATACTAAACTTTTATAGGCCCCATATCATGACGATATACAGTAGCGGAGTAATTGCATCCTGAGCAGAGTATGACATCACACTCGTCATAAAGACACAGCGGGTAGGCCCGACGTAATGGAAACACAAATCCCAAACGTTCTGAGCTGACGGTGCCGAGTTGAGCCAAGCCAGCACATGCAATGGATAAAAGGGCCAACACGCCCTTCACAGCCTGGCCCTTCAAGGACCAAAGGCCCCGGGGCACTTGCCTGATGTGCCCGATCACTAATATGGCACTGCAGAGCTTTCATCTGAATCTCAAGTCTAAAAATCCATATGCCGTTATTGGAAAACCTGATGCACTGATTACATTTGCAAGCTCAGTAATGGACTTCATTCCATATTTGTTCACACATCATTTACACCTGTTAATAAATACAAATGCAGACTGAAAGATGCATTACATCTACAGGTCACACAGAGAGACAGGCGCCAGAGTGTGCTTAAAAAAATGTGATTGTCATTCTCCAGACGATAATGGCGTCGTCTTGAATTAGATGTTCTCATCAGGAAGGCTATATACTGGAGATGTCTCCTTTATTTGAACTGGCATTACAATGCACGGTGGAGGGGTTTTAATCACATTCATATCAGGCAGACACCGCTGACATGTAAATACAATGCAGAGATTATGTATAATATGCATGAAGCTGCTGATAATACGATGATCGACGAGCAGCGAGTTGACTGAGAAAGATGTTAGGCGGGGAAAGAGAGACTGGGAGCTGCCCCTTCAGTTTTACCCTTCATCAAAAAGAGCATTTGGCGGCTGGTAACGAATAGCACCTGAGCAGGAGTAAACCTCCTTCGAGTGAGAGACAGTATACTGAGCGCTCTTCTCCCCTGTGATTTGCCGCTGTGGGGGGCCGTGGAAGGGGGTGGGTGGACAATTCATAGAACTGGTGATAAATTTCCCTGCTGGGAAAACTCTTGGACAACAAACAGAAGAGGGTTAAGGAAAGGAGACCTGTGACAATCCATCTATTACAACATAGTTCAGGGCACACAAAAAGAGCAAAGACATTAGGCTGCAGTTGGAAAATAATTACAGATTATTGCATTTACGCAGAAGTTTGTTTTTCAAGTTGACACTGCTACTACATGCTTGTAGTGCTAATATGTTGATTATCTTAAATTAGTAGTAGTTATATTTTATTATAGGCCTACTAGTATAGTATAATGTTGTATTTTTCCACATAATCTCAATAATTTGCCCAATTCCTGCACTATTTATCTTGAAGGATCAATTCTGATAAATTGTATTATCTTACTGATGTTAGGGTTAGGGTTCTCAATTCTACAGCTTGAATTGAGTACGCCATAGATTCTCTGCTTTATTGTTTATTAAGCAGAGAACTGTAAATATTCTCCAGTTCAGTTTAGGGATGGAATCAATACAATGACAAACTTAAGGTGTGCTTCAATAAATACTCTTGAATGATATCCTTTAGGTCTGCTACCACGGCAACAATCTGAAAGGACACAGTGCTTGAGTCTGTGATCTACAGAACATATTTTCTCAATTACCATATGTATGGATTTCCTTTAGAATGGTGGAAAGTTATCAGGTATGAATGAATGACACAAGCTAACACATTCAGGCTCTACCGAGAGGAAAAAAGCATATGCTTGTATGTGTCTACACCGCCAGCTAAGACCAACTGCACTGAATAATTTGACTAAGGTGCTCTGCTTTGCTCACAAAATGGCAGCAGATGTTCAATAAACCCTGCAACCAAGTTATCTTGCGAGACAGAGCATGATCACATGAAGCTCCATGTTGCCATACTTCAAGTTATGCGCTGTAGCGAATCAGCATCCTATGAGAAACTACTGGAAGCTACAGGCATGGTTTAGATGTGACGTTATCCTGTGATAGACTAATGTTCATCCAATCACATACAAAGCTTTTATTGTATTGTTCCTGCTCTTTTCAGTACAGTTTACATGGACACGCTCTCAGATGATTCTGTGTAAGAAACACCATGGGCCCTATCTCACACTGGCGCAATGCGGCGCAAAGCGGGAACGCAATGTCTTTGCTAGTTTCAGACCAACGCAGTTGGTCATTTTCCTGTCCAGCGCCTAGGCTGTATAAATAGCAAATGCACTTGCAACCATTTGAGCACCAGTTGGTCTAAACATGAAGTGTGGTCTTGCGCATTGCTATCTTGAGGCAGTGGAAAGTTATTGCGCAATTGACCAGCAAAACCTTGTCTAAAGTCAATGCACGCCGCATTATCAAGAGAATAATAGCAATTCGCCATGGTGCAATCACGGCTGGATTTTTAAAGGGAATCCCCCGGATTATGAGGCAGATACCCTAGCAAGAAACGCTAATGCCCAAGGGCCGTAGCGTCTTTCACTAAAGCGTCCTTGAGGCATTGGAGGTTTAACTGCCCTGCGCTAACCAGCCAAACACAGTTACCCTAGCAGGTTAGGTTATTAACCAAGACCCTAGGAACAGGAAGATTCTGAGGTTGGTAAATTAGAGTGGCTGAAATACATGTGTTGTACAAAAATGCCAATTTTCCATTGATGGTCGTTAGAAAACACACACCTCTAAAAAAATATAAACACGTACAAAGCATATTTCTACAGCTTTGTTGATGTGAGCGGTGTTCGCCGCACAGAGAATGTTAATAGTGAAATGCAAGGAGATATTTGCTGAATTTGACAAAGTGTATTAGCTTTCAATTATCTTGCAATAGCTGACTATACCTTTAAGGCTAGTGAGTTTAACCTTTTCTTAAAATCACCTCAACCGATGTGCGGTGTGCACATTTGTGGTGGTTTGTGGACACTAGCCGCTATGAAGACCACCCATGTTCAAAATCAGAAAACACGAAATGCACTTTGCATTTTGACGTTAGATATACTATGATGTATCAGAAACGTAACGCCCCTTACATACTGAATGCGTAGTTGCGTACCGTTTCACAGGAATTTAATACATTTCCTATGGAGCGCAGTGTAGAGCTTGCAACATTGCGTTGCACGCGCTGAAAAAATCCAATGCATGCAGTAAAAACGCATTTGTAAATGTGACCTGGCTGTACCTAAAATAAAGCTGTGGTTCATTTTATTGACGAAACTTGTACTCCTACTATATTAATAACCACATTTTCCCTGGAGGAATGTCAGTTTCACTCATGTTGAGTTACATTAGCTTATTAGGACCGGCCATGGGCCCTGCTAGCACCACCATGGATACCAACTGTAATCATAAAGAGTTGAAATGTTGCATTGTGGTTACGTAAAATGATATTTTAGCTTTGCAAAAATGCATTCCTACAATACAAAAGATGAGCATGCAGATCTGAAAGCATCAGATGAAACATATGAAGCAAACAGGAGCAGAAGATGGATGGGTTTACAGAGTATAAACACTAAAAACTAACACAGCCAGGGACGTCACAACCGGTCAAAATGTCATTAATTCTGTAGGTTGCTATTCTCACCGCAGGTGTGTCGGACATTGTTAATTTATTGTAGTATAGGTCTCCAGGGATAGAATAACAATTTCACCTATACATTTAGCGTCTAAAATGCACCATACTGTATGAGCACAACACAACATGAACACAACAGCTACAATATGTATTACCGGCACATTCAGTGCCTCTATTACAGCCCTTCTCAAGCTCACTGTTAATGTTTGAAAACCAACTGTGCACGTTTGTGTTTGTGCCTGTATGGGGAGGCTAGAGAAGATCTATTAGCCTATTAGCTCAACAAGCTTTTTGTAACATGGTTTTCAATCGTATCATCTATGTAACACAACATCTGATAGATCAATACATACAGTGCGTGCGCATGAACGCACGCACACACACGCGCGCGCGCGCGCGCACACACACACACACACACACACACACACACACACACACACACACACACACAAACGCACACACAAAAGGAAGTCCACTAAATGTGTTATGGATGTTTAGTTTACACAGTAGCTATTATTTGTCATGACACCAACATAATCAATTTGAATAATCTATATGCATAATATACAATTCTAAACTTTTTAAGCATAATCACATTTTGTAATTACTAATGATGATTCACTAATTAAAAAACATGGGACGTTCGATAAATAAATAAATAAATGAACTCTGCTGCTCATGCATGTACATTAGTCACTTTAGTTGGGTACACCAGCCTAATTAAGGCACTGATATTTGGATTAGAATGATAATGTCAGACATCAGACTGTGGTATAGAAATACACATTTTACTTCATATTATGTATGCTGCAGTGGTTTTCGTTTGGCTGCAAAAAGCAATAACAGAATTTGACGAGACCCTTAATGACAGAAATTCAAAAGGATATTTTAAAATATACTCTAAACATAATATGCTGTAGTAGTATAGTAGTATAGTAGTACTATACTGTAGAAAACAATTAATATTGGGATAGTTTTACACAAAATAAAGGCACTTTACAGATACTGCATAATACAAAAACGGAATTAGACTGGCATTACAAAAGGATGAAAGTGTATAAGTAAACCCTGAAGTTCACAGGTTTGAATCCCTACACAAGGTGGAACAGTCTGGGTGTACATGTAGAATGTAAATAAGCTTTTATTGCTGCCCTTCAACAGTTACTGTACCAATAATGTGCCCTTGAAAAATAAACCAGATATAAAGCTGGTGGAGGCTTACGGAAGATGTGAATGTGTGTATCCGAAACGGTTTGAAGCAGGCCGTTGACAAAACGCAGGCATGCATCAAGCACATTACCTGGACGGAGGTGGAAGGGAATGGCCATGTGCCAGGCAGTGTTATGCTAATGGTTTGCTCCAGAGGGAGATAACAATGTGATCGGAACACTGTTTATTGGGAGCTGGGCCCAACATAAATCATGCAGCTAGGAAATGGAGGAGATAGCTCACCTTTCACTTTGTTTTTAGTCCCAGCCACTGATAGCATGAGTGGGGAAGGAAAAGGCAGGTTAGACAGGTTGCATAAAAGAGAAACACTGATATCGTGGTGATTTGTTTCTTCCTTGGTGACAGGAGCTGTATGATTACACACATACGTGTAGAAATATGTTAATATGCAGTATAAACACCAAACACTGGACTACAGCTGACGTGTCAAATGTAGTATTATATCAACACAATAAATAAGGCAACAAGGTAATATATTATGTATGTCTATATACATATATATAACCAATAACTTTTCAAGAATGATACAACATTTTCTTTGTGATGCAGATGTTATTGTCATGTTACAGCACAAATAAAAATGTTACTCCACACCTACTGTATACTGTATATACTACACACTATATATATATATACGTATATTCATATATATACTGTAGCAGACTGAAGCTGACTGTATTGGTTTAATGTAAACCGTGGATCAAATGCATTACATGTCACCAAAAACAGAATGTGTAATGTGTAAAAAAAAGACATTTAAGCCCAGAGCTTGAACCAGAGACTGACAAGGGCGACCTGATACTTCGTGATGTCACATGCAAGTGCTGTGAAAACAGTATAAGGTCTATATCTAGCTCATATCTAGCAGTTGAACCATCATTGCCATTAAAATCGTTTTGGCCACTTGGAGAAGCTTATAACAAACACCATTATTTATTCAGGTATCACTTATCATATCTCAATATGCCTGAGACTTTATGTAATATGATAACTGAGTTAACAGTTTCCCTGAGTCAAATGGTTCCCTAAATTAAGAAGGTCAATTTGCAGTAAGAGATTTCAGAAATGGCTACCAACAGATCCCAGTCCCATTGGTCAAAATAGCATTTATTGCATCACATTGATGACATACTGTATACAAAACCACCCTGAGGTCCACTGCTAAAGTAAATCCAAGTCTACCTCAAAGCATTAGTTAGGAATTCCTATCAAACAAACTGATGCAGTTTCCTGTTTGCTCACCAGGTGAGCAAATTGATTGATTGATTATCAATCAGATCAGATTGTGTCACCTGTGTCACATACCTACGTCATCGAAATTGGAAAGGAATGTTATCATCTGTTGCATAGACGGAATATCTAACTTCATAAAGCAACGAAGCCATATAAGCATACCCACACGCCTTAAAGATTGGATGTATTTAAAATTCACACATACAGCAACGGGAAGCAAACCTGTCACGATTAAACAACCCACGAATTGAAATGAGCCTAGACCAGTATTCGAACCAAGTGGGATTGACAAGCATTGATGAGCAATTAGCATACCCATATGTCTGCTGTCTCACAGAATGACAAACATCTTTTGAGAGGGTTATTTTTGGTACCATTTGCTAAATGTATTTAAATGAATATAAACAATCACATATTCCACTCCATTCGGAGATACTTCTGAGACACGATACATGGTTCCAGGGTTGTTACCCTGGCACCTTTCAAACAACACAAGGCTATTATACACGTTCCTCTGCACTACAAGCATCCCTAGAATTAGAATTAGAATTAGTCATTTTGTGAGAGGTTTGTACCTCAAAGTGGCGCATTTACTTACTTACTGGCAGTACACAGTACACATAGAGATTATCAGAGTTTATTTCGTCATTATTTCGTCAATGAGATTTCAGAACATCTGTGATTCAACTTCATGGGTCTAAAATATGGATGGCATACAACAATTTAAAGACTACTTGGACACATAAAGCCAAATACCACAGCTAAAATTAGCTCACTGTTACTTTGACCTGTGCATATATTAAACCAAAGTTAAAATCCATTACATTTCATTATACTTCATTATGTGTTGTTGGCACAGAGATGAATCCTAATCAAACAAGGGGGTATGTTGAGCTAGAGCTGATAAATTAGATTTTACCTGATATTGTGTGTGTGTGTGCGTGTGTGTGTGTGTGTGTGCTGTGATGGTGTTGAAAAGGTCACCAAGTTGGGGTTTTTGTTGCTAATTTGCTACTTTTGGCTAGTTTGTCATAATAACAAAATAGTTTTTGATGCAAAACGTTAACAGGTTAGCAAATGGAAATAAAGAAAATTAAAATTAAAACATCTAAGACATTTTTAGTATAGGTGGCAACAATTATTCTAATAAAAAAAATGGACCTTTCCTTGACTGAGGCTTCAGAGGGAGTAATGCCATCTTAACAAATGACCCTGACCAAACCAGTAGAGACTGGGGATTGTTAGGCACAGTTTAATTTGAATGTACAGGTTGAAAAATGTTCCTCTGCTTCTCAAAAATATTTTTCTGTTCAAGCAAGGCCCCTTTGTTCTCTCTACAAATATGTAGTGGGCTGTCCTGTTTGTGAATGGAGATATCTAACAGACAAACAAGCTACTGTGTTGTCAAACTGCTATGGCATATTTTCTCCCCTCAAGCTCAAACATTCAATTTCCTACTGGTGTACCACTTTTTTTTTTAAACATGATAACCCTAATTGGCTATCTGATTTGTAGTGGAATGATAGGTTAGAGACGATTGGTTGAAATCCAGAAATGATGTCACACCTGGGGTAAAATCTGCCTTTTTTTGTTTCACACAAAATACTGTTATAATATGTATGTTTTACACCACATTCTTCTTTATAATTATTTTAATAAGACATCTTTTATTATACTCCAGACGGGGACCCCAGAGGTAGCCCGGGGTCAATATCTGGAGCCAGGCCTAGAGGGAGGGCTCGCTGGCGAGCGCCTGGTGGCTAGGTTTGCCACAGAGCCAAGCCGGGCACAGTCCGAAGAAGCAACGTGGCACTTTCCTCTCCATCCTATGGGCCCACCACTCCGTTGGGGTCGGGTGCGCTGTCATATGGGTGGCAGTGAAGGTCAGGATCCTCAATGGATTAGACCCAGGCAGCAGAGGCTCTGGAGACGTGGAATGTCACCCCGCTGTGGGGGAAGGAGCCAGAACTTGTGCGGGAGGTGGAGCGCTACCACTTAGATCTGGTGGGGCTTACCTCTACACATAGTCTTCGTTCTGGAACCTTTCTCCTGGATAGGTGATAGACTTTATTCTACTCTGGAGTTGACCAGGGTGTGAGGTGCCGGGCGGGTGTGGGATACTAATAAGCCCCCGTTTGAGCGCTGCTACGTTGGAATTGACAACGGTAGACGAGAGGGTCGCCTCACTACGCCTACGGGTTATGGGGTGGAAAACTCTGACTGTTGTCTGTGCATATGCACCAAACAGCAGTTCGGAGTAGTCGGCTTTCCTGGAGACCCTGAATGGAGTGCTGTATGGGGCTCCAGTAGGGAACTGCATAGTTCTGCTGGGAGACTTCAACGCGCACATGGGCAATGATGGAGACACCTGGAGAGGTGTGATTGAGAGGAACGGCCTCCCTAATCTAAACCCGAGCAGGGGCGTTTGCTGTTAAGACTTCTGTGCTAGTCATGGACTGTCTATAACAAACACCATGCTCAAACATAAGGATGCTCATAAGTGTACGTGGTACCAGAGCACCCTAGGCCGAAGGTCGATGATCGATTTTGTGATCGTATTATCTGATCTGAGGCCGCATGTTTTGGACACTCGGGTAAAGCGAGGGGCAGAGCTGTCAACTGATCACCATCTGGTGACCTGGACAGACCTGGAAAGCCCAAACGGGTAGTGCGGGTGAACTGGGAACGTCTGGAAGAGGCCCCTGTCCATGAGATCTTCAATGCACACCTCCGGTGGAGTTTCTCTGGCATCCCTGTGGAGGTTGGGGACATTGAACCTGAGTGGGAAATGTTCAAAGCTTCCATTGCTGAAGCTGCAGCAGAGAGCTGTGGTCTCAAGGTCTTAGGGGCCTCAAGGAGCGGTAACCCTCAAACACCATGGTGGACACCGGTGGTCAGGGAAGCTGTCCGACTGAAGAAGGAGGCCTTTTCGGGATATGTTGTCCCGGAAGACTCTGGAGGTGGTTGCAAGGTACCGAAGGGCCCGAAGGGCTGCAGCATCTGCCATAGCAGAAGCAAAGCAGCGGATGTGGGAGAGCTTCGGAGAAGCCATGGAGAAAGACTTTCGGTCGGCACCAAAGTGTTTCTGGAAAACCGTCACACCGGACCACTTTGAGGAAATCTTGAATCCGACTGACACGCTCTCTGTGATAGAGACAGAGCTGGAGGCTGATAAGGGATCATCATCAATTTCCCTGGGGGAGGTCACTGAGGTAGTCAAACAACTCCACAGTGGCAAAGCCCCGCGGATTGATGAGATCCGTCCAGAAATGCTAAAAGCTTTGGATGTGGAGGGGATGTCTTTGATGACACGCCTATTCAACATCGTGTGGACGTCAGGGACAGTGCCAAAAGAGTGGAAGACTGGGGTGGTGGTTCCCCTCTTCAAAAAGGGGGGCCAGCGAGTGTGTGCCAACTACAGGGGTATCACACTACTCAGCCTTCCTGGTAAAGTCTACTCTACACATTTTATTGGCTATTTAAAGTAATAAACACTGAAAGCCACGACAACATTGAATGCAAAACAAATTCACGGTTATGGAACCTACATGCAAAGTTATGAGGTCCCGTTCAAAAAGCTTCTCAATGACCAGTTCAATTGCGGCACAACCTGCTGTGAATACAGCACCCGTGAAGATGAAATAGGCTATTAAATGTAATCAGTAGTGAACGACAGTCCCATTCAAAAGCTCAGTGTCCGACTCCTGCTCATAGGTTCCCATGGCAACCAGCCCACAGTTATTGTATGGCTATTGTAAACGATGTTAATAAAAACATTGTTTTATACAGCATAAGCTGTTTTATGAGAACAGTGTTGGTCTACTGTTGGAGAGGTGCTGAAAGGAATATTTTTTTGCTTTATATCACTTTAAAATACGATATTGCTTTATCAGTGCGTTAGCTAGCTAGCTAGCTGGCTGTGCTGTACAAGGAAACTGTAAAATGTGCACGTATGGTACGGATCGGGCAGCCAGTGCTAGTGTGCAATCACGCGCATTTGCAGAACGGATCGGGTACCTACAGGAATATGTAATTCAGTTTAGAGGCCTAATGCATACACCTATTGGGCCGTCTTGGCCAGCAAGGCCTTCTCTGCTGGCCTAAACACATCAGAATCACTGACTTGCGTTTACTCCTTTTAATATAGTTTTTTTTATGAATGTATTAAATGATTCCCAATAGTCTATTCAATACATTTAATATCTTGTCTCTTTGTTGCGCTGCTTCCAGTAGTGTATGTGTGTGTGAGAGCTTTTATCCAATCATATTTCAGCCATCATGTGTTTCCATGTCAAATAAATCTACATGTACCTTGAGTCCTTCAGAACCAACATTGAGGGCGCCTGTAACTTTAGTCAAATCTAAATGGCAATGACCATTGTTGCTTTAACCAATAAGAGTTCGAGTTGGCTGCACCAGCGCCAGCTAGCAGGCTTACGATAACTTTGGCATTTCTATGTCCTTTGATTGGATGTTCAGAGCATAAGACTGAGCTAGGTCAAATATATTTGTATTTTTTCAGAGAGAGTAGACAGAGGAGAAGAACTACTGTATCTGGTCACAGATATAATTACAAAGCCATTTTCAAGACGTGATTTTCAAGAAAAGCTTGACATCGTAAGAAAAGGTTGGCCAACTCTAAACCTAGCACAGCCGGGAAAAGGGTTTTTTCGCCACCTTACATCCAGTACTGGTAGGCTAATTACGAGCGGTACGCTTGGCTCACAGCCTCTGTGGAACACTGCAAATTGTATTGCCGTGAATACCTATTATTTGCAACTAATCGACTTGGTGTTTGGAGCCAAACTGGGTTTGCAAACTTGAGATGTCTAATAAAAGGCAGCAGCGAGACACCACAGCATATCCGTACGGTACACACAAGCAGCAGTGCTTTTGAGTGGATCTACAGCTCAATGAACAAGTGTGTTGGGAAACAGAACCCCACAAAGGAAAGGAAATATTGAAAATACTGATCGATTGTGTCATATTTCTTGTTATATAAGATACCTAAATGATCGCAAGGTCAAGTTAAACTGCGTTTATATATATGATGGTTTCTCTAACCGTGGCTTCATAATAATGGCAGCCTTTTAATGCCGTGGATTGATTTATGTTGGATAGCACGGCCCACCACTGCCATACATTAAAACCAAAATTACGGATATAATACAGTTATAGGTGAAACCAGGTACTGCAAATATGTCCATGGTCAGAGCCAGCACAGCTTGAGCTTAAGGTTTGTTTATTTATACAGTTTACACAATCATCATAGGGACTTCTAGTGGTCAGCAAATGGATTTAAGCATGTTTTAACACTATAGACAACTATTACCACACAGATCAACGTGGTGCTTTTACATTTTAAATAATTTAATTCATGCACATGCCCCATTTCTGTCCTTCCATGACCATACGGCACATGCTTTTACCGAGTGCAAATAGCATTTAGTTTTTTTTTTCCCTGCAATTGTGCACCTCCAAAGACTCTTTTTATCACCTCAAATACTGCTATTGTATGCTGTCCCCACAGGTGTGGAATGCTCTCTCCCCGAGCTGCGCTGAGTGCATTCTGGCATAATGAGCACATGCATAATGAGCACACTTCTGTATAATAAGCACGGAGAGGCGCTCTTTCCAACAGGTTCAGACTCACTTCAGACACTTGGATGAGGTTTATTGCCCAAGTGGAACATAGTCGGTACTATATATAATATATGGAATTATTCCCAAGAAAATGTTGGAAAATGTGCATTTTCCCTAGTAGGCCTACAGCGCTCGTAAACTTAGTGTGGTAAAGATGAGCCGCAGTCAAATGCACATAACGACAGCAACAAAAAAAAAGAAGAAAAGGATCCACTCAGGTTAGACCTACAGCATTTATGGAAATAATGTTCTTTTTTCCCCCTTGATTTTTCTGTAACAGGGGCATTTCTTATAAATGTTCCCTCTTGGTATACCCATTGTGCACTTTAGTTCTCTTATTATAAACAAATGGCATGGTTTAACTGATTGTACTGTTTTTATAGCCTTGTGCCACCATCCTGATCTCGCAAGCTCCAGTTTGACTTTGCTGTGAGTATCAGTCTTGCCAGGCTTCAAGTCCATGCACTTACGTACTGGCAGCAATGGGCGTGTGGTGTTAGCCGTGATAGACAGATGGTTCATCCAATCATCTGCATGCCCATTTCCAAACAGTTTCAACGGACAGTTTCCCAGATATATCTGTGTAACAAACCATCAGTGTCAGGTGAAAATAATAGTGGCTATCGCTGTGCACTTGAATTCCAAAAATCAACAGGGCTTCAGTTATAAAGTAGACTTAGGATCAATTTTTTATTTTAAGTATGACTCACTGAAAAACTGTATTTTCAAAACCTTGCTTTATTGTGGAGAAGTAAGCATGTCTCTAAATGAAGTACAGAGCGCCACCGCCACACGGATCGCCACAGAAGGACGACAAACAACATTGTTACTAAAGCAGCAGCACACTAAATGTTCTGCAATTTGAGTGAAAATAATTCCCAGTCTCTTATTAGTTGTTCATGTGAGAGGGACACACTGACCCAAATGACCCAAAAGATCTGGATATTTGAGTCTTTCGTTTATTGCTCAGGTCACGTGGCTACTACTTGTTCTAGGGACAGGACTCACAAGAATCAAAGGATCTGGGTCTTCGGCGTCTTTGATCACGTGCACCAGCTTAAGCAAGAGACTCAAGCGAACCATACAGTATGATTCCCCCACTCTGTAAAGTTAGTTTATCCTTGAGGTTATTTGTTACTAAATGGCAGTTTGGAAGTAACCTAGAACATAACCACATAAAGCAGTCCACTGAACCAAAAATGTATAAAATGTTAAATGTTGTAAAGATCAAGGTCTGAACCCTCAATCTCAGTTTAACAAGCGCAACACTTTACCTAATGAGTTGACCAGATGCACGCTATCAGTGGCATATCATTCTTTAAGTGATTCACATGACAAGCAGGACACACTGACTCAAATACTGACTCGAATATGTGGACTTTCCACCACTATTTGGGTTTTTTGCTAGCATTATACAAGATACATCACTCATTGTAAGACATAATCAGGTGAAATTAATCTGAGATGTATAGATCACAGTTCACAAATAGACTTCTTAGAACCTGTTTAAGCAAGGTGTTTATATATTTCATAAAACAAGCATAATAACCATTGGAAAATAGATCACGTTCAAGCTTAAATCTAAGAACATTTTTATAGATGAGGTCCCAGATTTTACCAGACTTTCGGGGCACAACACAACCAGCTCAGCACTCTACAGTAACCCCCCCCCCCCCCCCCCCTGCTCCTGAACCTTGTGGTTCTGGTGTTAATGAAAGTTTACACTGGAGCTTACCCACTAGCTACAGTGATTGAAAAGTCATTGGCTTCCATCACAAGGCAACTTCTCACAGAAAAATGGGACTCCAGTCTGCCAGTGCTTACTGTACATGCAGTATAGCATGACAGGAGCAACAGTGCAAAGTAAGGCAAGGCTCGCACTCTGTGAGACAGTTTGCATATTTCTCAGTTATCAGTCCCCCCTGGGCAAACGTTTCTCAGAATACATCTCTCTGTACAATATGATTTTACAGCAAGACTTCAAAAGACTACAACAATGGTGATTATTTTGCGTATAGCCGTTAAAGCGTGGAGTGAAGAGAATCTCATGTGTGGGTGTGTGGGCAGGTGGGGTGGTGGATAAGATTTCAGACACAGAAATAGGTCATTTTTAACAGAGCAGAAAGAAGGACAAAGGAAGTGTTTATCTTAAAAAATAGGTCATTTATTTGTGATCCTTGAAGGAGCAACATTTGACTGTGTAGGAGTTTAGGAAGGCCACACATGCCATTCTCTTATCTAATGGAAAATACATTGTTTTTGACACTCATTAATCTTTCTGTATGCTCCCAAGCCTGCACCTCTTTCTATTTTCGCCTTACATGTAAGTTATTAATCTCCGACTACCTAAATGTAATAGTGTTGACAAAGTCAGAAAGAATGATAAGAGTCTCCTTGCGGTTAACTGGAAATGTTTGCCTGCACATGGCAAGCATATCAATATATTCCATCTGCAAACGTTGACATTACTAAGCGGACTTTCACTGGAAGTCTACATCAGGACATGTACCAAAGCAATTCTTCCTAAAGGTGTTAGTGTACCTACCGGGTGTGTTTATTTGATATGCCAATAAGTAAACCTGCATGTTTGTTTGTTTAATTTACATACAAATGAGCTGCCTCATCCAGAGGTGACACCTTCATCCTACATGTCTTTATGGACGTACTGTAGTTAGATTAATATGTGGGAACAAGAGTGTACTGTAGGTTTAGGTTGACATTTAATAGGAGCATCTTTCTCTGCTGGCGATCAATACCGTTGCTGCTAAAAGCATATTATGCATATTGACTATATGAAACGCACATTTCATTCACGTAGACTAGATGTCGTACATTTAAAAAGCAATGTTAGATTTATTCCCAATATTTGACAGTATTACAGCCAATACTTTTAGCTACCACATGCAGTATTAGAGCCAATAATGATAAAAATAAAGAATCAAACACTATGTTATACTGAGACTGATTACATTCAATATTAGTGTATACAATCGTATACAGTCAAGGTTGTGCTCTTAAATACATTCCTATGGAGAACCACAAATGCTTTGAAAGACATCTGCCCTGAACATTGGCGGCCAATGTTTCTGGTGAACCTTGAACCCTGGTATATAAATACATTCCTATGGAGAGCTCTAGTCTAACACAGGTATTTATACTCTGAATTAACTAAGGGCATCGTGGACTTGTTATCAATCTCACGTGGCTGAACGCAACGTGTCCAAGATGTTCACATGCCGGCCGCGTAGTTAGCCCGTCAGAGTCTCGCTTGTTATCGGAATTAACCAGACAAATCACTTCACAAACTAAGGCCACGCACAACCAACCACAGACTCAAGAAAGAGCCATCAATCTGTCAGTCCTTTCCGTGTCGTGTGAGGTTTTCCATGCTGAGCTGAATGCATTTTTCTTTTCTTGTTTTTGTATACAGGTACAAGAATGGAATTGGAAAAAGTTATTATTAGGGACAATTTAATTGTCCATAAATATTGGTAGGGACCTAACATACCTAAGAGTATGTGTGGAAGGACAACTGTCCTTTAATTGAGACTTATGTGAGTATTCCCTTACTAAATATCAGTAATATCAGTATATGTAGGCTAGTCCTAAGTGATTCTCTGTAAATTATTATCATAACATGCTATGGCTTTTTAAAATGTAATGAATCATACAGCTCATTAGCCCTATATTGAAATGTACAGTGTACTGTGGCAACCAGCCCATACTAACGGGCTATAAGACTGTCTATTGAGATGACACAACTAGGACAGTGACAGCTATTGCGCTTCACCCATCGACTGTGACTTTGTGGCTTTAGAAGTGTTTTAATTGGATACTATGCCGCAGCTGTCAGCCAATCATATCTGGGTGATGTATTACTAGACGAAAACATATATCTGGTGAGAGGTTTGCCAGACGGCACTTAACTGCATAGCAGCATGTGACATAGACCCCTCAGTGTCACAGACGTTAACACCCATAGAACTATATGGTAGCATCGCATCGCCTCATCTCAGGTGCAGTGCGGAATAATATTCAGCCGCGGAAAAGAATAAGAGACTAATTCAGCAGTTTATTCAATTGTTACTACTTATATA
>JAODUE010020716.1:0-19839 GCA_027564755.1 Amblyopsis hoosieri | reverse complement strand
ATAACTCACCAGGCTACATGTAGGTACGTTATTAAGCAGAGTGACTAACGGTGCATACTAATAACTCACCAGGCTACATGTAGGTACGTTATTAAGCAGAGTGACTAACGGTGCATACTAATAACTCACCAGGCTACATGTAGGTACGTTATTAAGCAGAGTGACTAACGGTGCATACTAATAACTCACCAGGCTATATGTAGGTACGTTATTAAGCAGAGTGACTAACAGTGCATACATTTACAGAGCTTTCCCAGGATTACCAGTGGACTGGACTAAATGACAGAGAAGTGCCGGATCAGTTCCGTTGGACAGATGGAAGTTCTTTGGTACGTACTGTACAGTAGCTCTCAAAACTACAGACATACTATAATGTAACTTGTTCAACTCATATATTTAACTTCCTAATTTCTGATCCTTGTTGCTTTGGTTTGTTGCATTACTACTTCACTAACTTAAGTAGTAATGCAACAAAGATGTATGAAACATTGAAAAAGTTGTGCCACTGCCATTCATACTAATGTGCCATACAGTATATAAAGCAATATGAACATTATTAATATTTTTAATATATTTAATACACCAACAATTTTGTTTCCTCAAGCTCTTTGAGAATTGGAGACCCAACCAACCTGATAACTACATAAACTCTGAGGAGGATTGCGTGGTGATGGTTTGGCATGAGAATGGACAGTGGAATGATGTTCCCTGCAACGACCATCTTCCCTTCATCTGCAAGAGAGAGCCAGGTGGGTGATGGTAACAAATACTGTAGACCTCAGCATGGAGCGAATTGGATATTGTGAAAAACACTATCATATATACTGTAAGCAAATACAGCACTCATTCTAAGCAGTTATACACTTTGTTGCGTTGTCGAGTCAATGAATGTTATTTGATAAGATGTCTTACACTTTAAAGGTGTTGTATGTAGGATTTTAATACATTACATTTAGCAATTTGATAGAAATAGACATCTGTCAGCTGAGAATATCTGCTTTGGTTGATAGCCATATCAGCCATCAATTTAGATTTTGCCAGCTATTTGAAGAGTCTGACCAATCAGAGCCTCTTTTTCCAAACTAGTCCAGCAAATCTAGCTTGCCTGTCAATCACAGGGAATACGCACAGACATCTTCAACAGGTTTGTCGGTGGGCTTCGCAATGGCAGACCAACATGCTACAAAGGAAGGGTGTAGAGAATGGCGTGTGATTATGGGTTGTTGATGTAAACCATCTTGCTCTTTTTCCTTTTATTTTAGCTATAGCTAAACGTCACATCCTACCTACAGAATCTTAAACACATGACAAATAGGCTTACACCGATTTATATTTTTGCAGTGTAATCCAGTGCAAAAAGAAACGCATGCAAGAACTGTTCATTTAATAATAGCATGACGGAGTAGACATTATGTGCTGTAGTATTCAGTATGCCAGATTGACAGCCTGCAGTTTGAAGACCACTGCCCATGTGTTGAAAAGAAAAAGCTTAACACTTTACCTGAAAAGCTAAAGGTCATGTGACCTTTTCCTCTGTTTTTTATTTGATGTTTGTCTCTCCACCCCGTTAGTTATGTGCAAAGCTGTCCCTGAGGTGGACCATGCCAGAGCAATGGGCAGCAGACGAGAGCGCTACCCTGTCAACTCCATGGTGCGCTATCAGTGCGATGCGGGCTACACACAGCGCCATCTACCTGTCATCCGCTGTATGTCTGACGGACAGTGGCAGGAGCCACTCATGAAGTGTATAGCATGTGAGTGTGATACCATATCATCAGTTCAGTGAAAAGGTGTCTGTCTAGTTGGATAGCTTGACCTATTATGTCTCTTCCCTCCGCAGCCAACACTGCTAGCAACAGGCTGCACAAGCGCTCCATCAAAAGCCTGTATAAGGAGGCCAGCAGTCCACAATTACAGAGGAAGGTACTCTGAGCACTGCTGAATGGACAAACAGCAGAGATCCACAAGGGGGCGCTCTTGTAAAGAAACATGGACATCAATGACAATACAACCAAAACAATTAGGCATATTCATTTGATGTTTAGGGTCTTTGTCACCCTGTGCCTATGCATATTTATTTATAGATCAATTTTGTAACTTTGACATATTTGCCTAATACCCTACTAATAAGTATCTAAACCAGTTGCTAGCACTGCAAGTATATAGAAATATATACGAATGAAACACATTTTATAGAAAATTAATGAAGGCACAGGGGTAAAATCTTAAACAGCAAGGGAACCACAAACATAAAATAATATAAAAAAAACGTAAAAGCAAAAGCAAAAATGAATCAATAAAAACACAGCTGGGTACACTGACTAAATAAGCACATTGTTACATAGCTTTTTGTGATATTTTTAGAGTATTTTTCCATTCTCGTGTGATTCTTAATGTTTTTATTCCCCTATTTCAGACTCCCCTGTCCAAATTGGTGTTGAACAATTACAATAGAAACCATGTATTTATAATGGCCTATACTTTTCAAATGGCAATACTCTGTGCTGACTCATTAAGACTATCGGACAGATATTGGACTATTGGAAGATAAAAGTAAATTTATGTTGCTTAAAATGCTTTTAACAGTATTTGCAACAGACCTGGGTTGAAACAGTTAGCACGCATGCACTTTGAGGAGTCCTCAGTCACTTCTTTTGTGCTAAGAATAACTCCAGCGCACCTTAAGTTAGAATGAAAATAACTACTTCAACCTAGGTCTACGACGTATCTCTGGGTACGGCATGGCAACAGTCCCTCCATATTCTGTCACCTAACAGTGAATTGGCTTGCTTTGTTAACGTGTGTGGTCTTTGGGACAGTGAAAAATGACCCCCACCCCCCATCCCGCGGCTAGACCACCTGAAAAAGCAAATGTTTCCCATCCCGTTGTGCAGCAAAGGGAATTTTGTCTTTGGCTTTGTGTGAGAGCTCCTTTTGGTGCGACCTGACATGTAAGCATCATGGTATCGCAGAAGTCAATTGATACTGCACGATTTTCACTGTAAATACTCTCAATGTGACAATCAAAAACAGCAGGATCTGTGATTGAAATACACAGAGCAGACAGCAATTATCTAGTGTGAATAAGAACGTAATTTTATTTAGTTGTGTGTCCTTTGGATATTCTCACATCCTCGCACAGAGGTTTCTGTCTGAGAAGCAAGCCTTCATGTGAAAATCTCAACAGAAATGTACTTCCAAAGAGCTGGGAAAGCACTAAAGGTGATAGAAGAGAATATCAATCATGACCATGACCTTATAAGGTCAAGAGATGCTATTGTGTCCACACTGGGGTCCACATTTGACCTATAGAGATTCACAAAGTCTCATCTATGCAAACATAAACACAGCTGAACACACACACACTGGCTGTATGACTTACCTTAAGCATACACGTTTTAAGGTTTTTACCAGAGAATGTACTACCAATAACTTGTATTACATTGTAAGATCATTTGTTTGAGCGATAGAGAACTAATATCAATACTGTATGTATGGGTTTGTATGTTTGTCTGGTATGTTGATGATTCTACTGCCAACTAGTCCATGATATAAGGACAAATTGTGTGCAATGCTGTACTACATTCAAATCATGATGTTTCACTATCATTGTCCAAACTCTATGAACAAACACTAAATAAAAAATCTGTCCTCTGTGAAGGTCTGGACCAGGAAGGCTTTGCAGTTAAGTTTTACACCTATATCATGATAGCAAAGTTTTGTTAGGCTTTTTGCTGTCTTATGATCAGGAACATAACCGTTGTTCTTTTGTTCACACAACACAAACTTACTAAATTAGAGTAAATAGAGTAGATTTCTACAGTGGGATCTAAAGATGCACTCACACCTGTAGAGAATTCCAAACAATCTCTGTAAGAGTGGATTGTGATTCAGCGATTCTTCACAAGTTGAATACATCACATTTTAATATACAGTTTAATACTCAGCATTTAAAGAGTTTAATCCCGTCTGACGCTAAAGGTAACCAACAATAGGCACAGTAGATAGTAGATTAGGCCCTTATAGCTGCACCTTTCAACCATGCAAACAGATCTGCTCTGTGAGCCATACAAATATGTGTGCATTTCAATAAGTACCTGTGTGTGCGCACGTGTGTGTGTGCGCGCATATACTGTACAAACATCCATACATTCTTTTATCATGATGCACGTGCATGTATGTATGTATATGTATGTATGTATGCACGTCTGGATGTGCGTACACTGTGTAAGTAACGAGTAGCAGCTGCGTGCGTGTTTGTGTTTATTCCCTCATGTTCGGCTAACCTATTTGAATAGGATGGGCTGTTGATGCCTGTGGGCCTTCAAATCACTAGGGCGTTTGTCCACCCCAAGGATGTAGTGAAGCTTTCAGCTGCCCCCGACTACATGTGGCTCATGCTTAGACAGAGAGGCGCGTGTTAAGCAACTACTGTATGAATGTTACCTACTGTACAGTGGCCATTTGTACGGGTCAGCAACCCCTCTCACCTCTCTATCCTGGCATTCCCATTTAGAAAGCGAGCGTAACCTCAACCTGCACCGGGGGGGTGGGGGGAGGGGCGGGGGGCGGGGACTGTGTGCATGTTTTATGAACTAGAAGTTCACTACCACGTGTGATGAATGTGCATTGATTGAACACAACAAGATACAATTTGTTTGCCAACAATTCACTAATTAAGTCATGGTAATAATATTAAGTAAGAGTTTCCCTCAGTGTAGTTTATTTGATGTAGGGAAATGCTGGTGGAATTATAAAGGTCTGTTTGTGACATGTATTACTGGGGGGGGGGTAGAGTAATGAGACCCATACAATTTCTGTACACGGTATGTTTATTCATTTAACATTCTAAGGAACATTCATTTTGTGTAGATTAATGTGGCCAGAAGATTATTTAATAATTTGTAGAAAATAGTACAAATGGTACAATAGTAAGAAAAACCTTTCTTACAGGTTTACTAGGTAGTTTAATAATACACTGTATAACAGATACACACTCATATTACATGCATATTTTCCACTACATTCAGTTAACCTTATAAATGTAGAAAGAACTGATACACATCAAAAAGAAGAATACACAAACATTTCAGGACATACTGAAAAATGTATCCAATGTACTGTACATTGGTACCCCAACTACAGTACAGTATGTACTAATAGGGAGGTGGGGAATCTACCCAAAATCCACTGGATGAAAACCATGGAACAGGCAGACCTAATTAATTCATAGGGATTAACTCTCACACAACAACTACCTACAGACATTGTATTAATAGTTTACCCGGGACATACAAGTTAACATTATGTATTATAGTCGGATGGTGTCGGTGACTGTAAATATACCTTTAGCGTGAATATTGAACATGAAGACTTTGCTCGGACAGAACAACTTCCCTGAGTTTAAAGTGGATTTCTTATGGACTACAGCTGACATTACTGGAAATTACATGAGAGGGTCCGTTCTGGTCAATGAGTTGCTTGCTCACCAAAATGTACTTTTACTTTACGAGCTGAGGTACTATTATAATTGTCAGAACCCAGACACAACCCTTATGAAAGGGTGCTAAAGGTTCGTTTGCATTAAATTGTATTACTAATGAATAATAATATAAATACTGGTAACTTTCAAGTAACAGATATACTTCAATAATGGTAATAATGCTCACTACAAAGTTATACTGTAAATTATACTTATTCTGGACAGGTCTTTACAAAGGAAATTGGCTCAAAAGCAACCAAGCAGAGTAAAACAAATCTCAACTGGCACTCAGTCAAAACTAATTCATGACAGCAGTGCTTGTATATTAGTGCACCATTAGAAAACGTATCCAGATTAGTTGTTTTTTTTCTTCATGTTTAAGTGAAATCAGGTCTACCGATAGCAGTAGACGCTGAATATCTGGTGCTGAGGAGGGAAACCAAAGCTACGCACCCCTGGTTCAGAAGAACCACAGTTGGGTCGGGCCTTAACAACGGGGTAACGGACACTTCCGTCAGCCAACCAGCCAGCATCACAGCGGTCCAATCCCAGCAGCCTCCATGCAGCATAAAGCTGGCCCACTTTAGCAATTTGACCCCCATCACTGGCACAAGCCTGGACCGCCTCGGTGAAGTTGAGCTTGGACGGGTGTGTAAGGAAGTACACTGTTCCTGAGAAGACGGACACAACATTCATTAAATTAAAATACTACTTTCAATGTCCATTAAAGGCAGGCTTAGTCATTCTCCAGAACGCTTCAGAAGCTTCAGAAGCTCCGCCCCACACATCGATATGCATTGCGAAGCCTATCGCATTGTTGTTGAGTGTGGGTATGCATCACATTGTTTGTGTTCGATTTACGGAGCCAGGGCTGTGTAGAAGTACCATATTATTGTTTCTAACTATATTGTTAACTAGTGGAATGCGAAGAGATATTTGGTAGATTTTACAAAAAGTTTATAAGCCTACAATTAGCTTACAATAGCTGACTGTACATTGATTGATAAAAAAATAATGAAACATCTAGTGTTGAAACATCTAGTACATGTGGAGAATTTCATTTAAATAGGAACTACATTTAACAAAAGCCTGCTTCACCTAAATGGGAATTCGGGGGGGAACCTGATTGGACAAAATCACACGTGCACACACGCACGTGCACACACACAGAGCATACTGTGTATGCGTGCGTGCGCAGACTGACCCTTGATGGAGGCAGAGAAGCAGAAAGCATCGTAATGGTGAAGCAGACGATGGCGTTGCCCGTAGCTACGCAATCCGGGAGCCAGGTCCGGCCCCCCGCAGCCGTGGCGGGGCAGCGTGATTGGGTATTGCACCGTGCCGTCGGCCAACCAGCCGGCGTTACACCAGTCCAGCCCGTCCTCCCAGGCGCCGAACAGCTGCTCGAATGTGGCCAGCTGGGCGCCCTGCTCTTCACACGCCCTCTGTGCCCCCGGGAAGTTGAAATGGTAGCGCCCTCTCTGGGTGAAGTAGGGGAACACCACTCCTGTTTGGGGAGGGAAGTGCTGATTTTCAGAAATACTAACTTGGAAATATTTTAGGGCCGTTTTGTATAGACATGTATTCATATTTTTGAGCCACTGCCTGCTGATTTGCCCGTTTGCCCGATTTTTTACTTGTCTTGGCTTGACTTGACTTGGCTTGACTTGGTTTGGCTTGGCTTGGCAATCTGAACCAGGCCTAGTTATATGTCTGTAGAAACTGATTGGCACTGATTATGTTTATGGAGACCCAGGTCCCACATGGAATAACCTTGGCAGAATAAGTACCAATCTCATATCAACAGCAAATGTGATATATAACAAAGTACTCTAGTCTATGGGAACTATGGACACACCTTTTCCAGGATGCATGCAGCCTTTAGCCCTGACCTCTCAACCCCGTAGTCTTATCACCTTCCAACACCCCGGCTCTTCCTTCCACACCAAGCTATGCAATTGTATCAGTCTGTGTTTAAATAGGTTCTCCACGTTTGTTTCTGATGTTTTGTATAGCAATTGATGTGTTAAATGTAAGATGTTCTTGTGTGCACTGAAAGGTATCCTTACTACTACTACTACTACTACTACTATTATTATTAGTAGTAGTAGTAGTAGTAATAGTAGTAGTAGTATTTATATGATAAATACTAACAATAATAATAATAATAATAATAAAAAGAAAAATAAATATTATTATTTTTAAATGTTTTTATTATTATTTAGACTGACTCTTTCATCGTTCATACAGCGTTACCTCGTAACTCCAGCTCCACCGTTGCACTCTCGTCCTCCAGACCGTCGATGACCTCGCACCGATAGCGTCCGGTGTCGTTTATGTGCAGCTGCTCGATCACCAGCGACATGTCGCCGGGCGCCGAGCGGCGCAGGCGAACTCGGCCCCGGAAGCTGCCGTAGCTGCGGTGACGGTCGCCCATGGCAACCATTACCTCGGTTTCCCTGCCGACTGCAGCGGTGGAGGCCAGTCCGTTGAGGCCGTTTGCGGGCAGCCAGGACCATTTGACACGGGTCCTGCGCGGGGTGTTGAGCTCGGGCTCATACCAGTAGTGGCAGGGAAGGATCACACTGCTCCCTCTGGTGGCCGATACAGAGGACTGCAGAGACTCCACGTGCAGACGCACCCCATTGAAGTAGACTATGAGGGAGGGCGCAAGGACCACAGGGGACACAATACAAACGTTAAGGTTAAACAGTAATGGAAGAGAGAGAGAGAGAGAGGGGGGGGAAGTATGTTTTTCTCTATTACTGTACATACAGGAGTAGCACCACTATCACAACCTGCTGGACAGCGCACTGAGACACACACACACACACACACACACACACGGGCTACTCTCCTATGACCTAATGTAACGGTGGCCAGCAGGTAGCTGTGCAGTGAAGTTAATCCTCACTCTCCGACACCTCATAGGACGCTCTGGCGATGCAGGCTAAAGCCCATGGGTTTAGCCTGCCTTGCAGAGCTCTCTGAGCGGGAGATCGGGATTCGATTCACTCACATTATACTGTTGTATAGTTACCTGAGTCTTTTTTATTTTTTATTTGTTCTTTGTTCTTTGTTTTTCGTTAGTTAAAGTTGACTAAGAATTGCACTATAACGTCTTCGAAGTTTTCTCCACATGTACTGTGAATACGTACGTCTACACATGAAAACATAATGAAATAATGGTCTGTCTGTGACCAGTGTAACATGTTTTCCTATCCAGGCTAACTGTCTGGTCTCTGTAACTCTACATACTGTTGTCCTTTGGCCAACCAGCTGTGTTATGATGTATACACAATGAGATAAGCTGGCTGGCTGAAACATGCTACACACACACGCGCGCACGCACGCCCACACACGCGCACACACACACACATTAGCAAACACCTTTCTCTTACACGAAAGCAAGAATTTAAATTATAATTCAAATTACTATCACTGGATTTACAATTTAAAAATTAATCTGCATATTATTATATTTTATTCATTTACATTTTCATCATATAATGTATAAAAAAAAATGTTTATGGGCCTATAGGCAAATTGTCTTGAGCTTTGTTCACATTATTGTTGAGTAGCCTATATCGTATGTTATGGCTATATCTATATGTATGCTCATTAATCAGTTGACAATTATTCATTTAGTAGACCTATGACTACATACTAGGAAAGGGTATAAAACATATTGTTAATATATTGAACCTTTTATCTGCCACCTGCCCACAAACCTATTAACCAACTTCCTACCTATAGCCATACCTATCTATTTAACAAGGACATGCAGGATGCTACATACTCTCTGCATTTCCATTGCCGTAGATGTCCTGGTAGTAGAAGCCGTTGTTGTACTTATGGATGCCGTTGCGTCCGGGGATAAGCAGGAATAGGCAAATAACCGCTAGAGGGCGTAGTAGACTGGGCATCGTCGGTAGCGCAGATGATATGGTCCTGTAGAGTAGAGAAGAACCAGGGATATAATTTGCAATCAACGACCTCTGAACACAGATAATTATTACATATAGCTCAACGGTGTCCTGGATTTAAGCAGATCAGTGCTTTAAATCACATGCAGATTATTGGGAAGCACCGACTAGACATATAATGAGACAAAAAGTAGACTATAACTTAACCTATATGAATAGGCTATAAATTCATGTTATATTTTCAATTTGAAATGTGGTGGTAGGTATTAAAATAAAATGTTTAAATTCACCTAATTAGTCAATAAATAGTCTATACGCTAGGCTACTGCGTTGCTAGACTAGTCTGTACAAATAAGTTAAAATAAATATGTCGTATCTTTACATAACTCTAAACTATGCATATGTCTATGAATGAACTGCTTATAAAATAGACGTTCTTCGTGTATGAGGGCAGATTTTAGAAACCTACTTTTAACAAAGCTGTTGAAGCATGGACATGTATAAATACTCGTCGACTGGAATTCCTAACCATAACTGTATAAATAGCAAACAATTATATGTGGAGCAAAAGTCAGTTAACTACACATTCGTGAAATATAGACAAACTATATTCGTAAAATTAACTCACAGATTTAACACCTCGCTGTGCTTCAATTCATGTTCCTCTTGATAGTCGCAGTGAGATATCCTAAACTGATTCTTCCATTGAAAATATGCGAGTCGGGGGGAAGAGTGACGTCACGATATACTCTCTTTGAAGAGAATGACAGATTATATTAGTGAGCTCATCCGTTTAGGTACACAAATAATACGTATTGAATTATAATATATGTTTGCATTTATCAACAAAACTGAAAACACAATTGTTTGGATAAGCAATGAACAATACTATTTAATTTAAAAAGTAATACCAATTGTAGGCTACATTTATGTGAAAAGTAAGTGGAAATGTCTTATCAAGAGTTCATGCAAATGTTTTTTAAACTTAAATGTAATTCACCTCAGATAAAATAGGTACAATGTAGGCTACAATGTGGCATTCTTGCAACTGATATGTAATGCTATGCATAATGGGATTTTTGGAGCTAAATTAACATACATGGCATGCAAAGATATTCAGAAAATACCTTGAATGTTAAATGCACATGATTCATCTATCTCTAAAATCTGATCATGACAATCTCAGCCTCAGCTACAAAAAGACTGTGGCTATAGTGATTCCGTTTCCTGCTCAAGTTTGTGTTTTTAACACCTGCTTAAACACATCTGCATCCAAATAATGGACTGACTCATCCAATATGTTCTGACAGACTTTACTGTATGTGTGAGCAACAACATGGCTGGTGGATGGGCCAGAGCTGTTGAGCATCAAGAATGTGGAGGCTGGTTTTAGCATTCCACACCAGTGTTTTGCCATGACCTGAAATAACACCGCATATTGCCACATGAACTCATGTTTCAGTCAACAGATGAAATTATAGCAGCTGTGGTGGAAAACAAGATCTATTCCATGTCTCCTCTGGGGCCTTGGAGAATGCCCCCTCCAGCCCCCGAATTATGAGTGACGTTGTGTTGTCTCTGACCAGACGGAAGCTGCACAGACACACACACACACACACACACACACACACAGAGTTGTGCAGGCATACAGGTATTTGTACACCTGCACAACAACAGGCCCAAACACACACACACACACACACACACACACACGCACACACAAATGCACACGCACACACACTCACTCTACTTTCCAAAAACCCAGAGACAGGAGGAGCGCTGAAGCCCCTCACGCGATGGTTTCCTCTGTGGTTAGCCTTTTGTAACCACGGCTGTTATTCTGTGACTGATTGACATCTAGCAAACATAACAGAAACCCTAGATTACTGCTGCCGAGGATGGGAAGAGAGGAAACCACTGTCCTCAGCCATGGGGAAAAAAACACAATACAATGCCACTTATGACAGGTTCCACTCCCATCTGCTATGGTCAATCTATAGACAAACATGCACACAGGTTGGTCAGTATAATACTGTCAAACAAACACAAGTCTGTAAGCACTGTTGTCGGGTCCCGGTGTCAACACCTTGAAATGCGAAAAGCAAGGAAACACGTCGTTTCCCACCAAATTAAATTGTCTCATTAGAATTATCAGTAGAACTGGTTTCTGAAAGCCTGAACCTTCTTTTGTCACGCCCTTTCTCCAGCCAGTATTCATTCACTGCGACACTCATTTACCCTCCCAGTCTGTATCTAAGCCATTATCTCCCAGAGAATTTGAAGAGACAAGGCAGTTCTCTTCTCAAAGCCCCAGATGAAAGGCTTTGGCCTGGGGCCTCAAATACCACCGGCCTCTGTGAACTGCTGAGTGACTGTGCTGTTAAAGGGGTGTAATTTTTGCAGACATCAACATTTAAGCGCAGGGAGGCAAGTTTGGCTTGGACCTGGATCTCAAAATGACAGCATGTAAAAATTATACATATTTAAGATTGTCTTTGAGTGTGTGTGTGTGTGAGAGTGGTGGATTCACTGAAGAGGCTTGTGGTGATCATGTCAGACGGAGAAGTCACAGTGTCATTTGCTAAAACGCATCATAGACACGAACGTTAGTCACAAGAAGAAGTATGCGTTGTGTATACGTGGCGTGTCAATTTGACTCAAATAATTAGAGAGGACGGCTTCAATAAAAGGCCAGCGGCAGATGGAAATGAAGGTGACACCTCTGTGCTCTTTCGAGAGGATGAAAAGCTATGGAACAAAATGGACTATAATAGTGAAAAACATTGTTATTTCACGCACATGACAAGTTTAGCACCAAATAAACATTTGAGATCACAATGTGACTGCATCTCCGCCAACTACACAGTATAAACATGTCTGAATGTTCATCTTGGGATTAATTAACTACTATCTGGATGGCTGTGCTACATACCTGATCTAAAATAGCAGTTGTTTTCCTTGTGTGGACCCATCCTGAAAAGACCATGTGGATGTAGCTAAAGTTTCCTGCCCGCCTTGCAGGAAACCTTCTGTTGACTTTGCTTAGATTTTATGGACAGGAAATGAAAAGAATGGCACATGGTACCACAACTGCAGTCAGTCAAGTCATATTCTTCAGATTTGTCATTTTTCTGACTATGGTATGACTGCTCCGAGATATTCAGTATACCGTAATGTAATACAGTCTTCAAGAGAAAGTGCTGAACTCTTATGTTGACTATAAAAATGTATACATATTTACAGAGTGAATATAAAAGGGTTACAATATAGGATAAAATATCAAACTAGCAATACTATCCATTACGTTCATGTAGATATATATCAATTAGTAGTCTGGAGGAGCAAAATACTACTAAGATTCAGATATTGTGGAAATCAGTATTGCCTAATAGCACAATGCATGGACAATATATTGCGATGATTTTTAAAGGTACATCGGGTGAAACACAAGTGTATGTCTTTGAAGTCTAGAAGAAAACCAGTTTCTCACTGATAGTATTGCAAATAACTGCAACTACATGGAGATTAAGACAACCCTTATGTTTCCCTTGTGTAATGTACTGTAAGACAACCATGGATCTTGATAGGTAATTATTAATAATAAACACACTGATAATGTTAACATGTATAGGGATTATTGGAGGGAAAAACTATTTTCTCAATATTTTTTAGTCAAAAATATAATTTTCTCTGAGAATACCCACAATTTTAAAATAATGTATATGCCTTCACATTGTCAGGATGTGAATAAATATACATATAATTATCTGAGACTTTACCCTTTCACAAGATAATATCCACTTTTATTGTGACCTCTAGATTCAGTCAAGAAACAGAGGGGGTCTGATTTCTGAATGTGCCCTTCATGGGTAATGACACTGCGAGAAGATTGCATCGTAGAAGAGAAATTAGGCCTCTAGGGTGCATAAATGCTAAACAGGCAAGAATACGCACAATGTCTTGCCCTTTTGATCCCTCACTTAAATTTTTTTTTTTATAGTAATGGAAAATGCTAGAATGTATTCAGTGCTTATCTTTAATCTTATGTATTCCATGCCATCGTAGAAATGAGGCTCACCGCATCAAGTCCAGTTAGAAGTGTCTCTATATTTAAATTCTTTATTTATTCATCTTCAAAGGCGAAATGAGATTCTCTTAAGAAACATAAACAAGAAAAATGTGTCACATCCAGTCAAAATACTATGAGGTTTGGAATCATCATAAGAAATGTGGAGAAAAAACAACATACAATTAACTATATTTGGATACATCATAAAGAACCTGAAGAAAAAGGAACATGTCTGAACTAACTAGAATGTAATGTAAGACAACAAATATAAATCAACTACACAAATCTGAGAAGTCCTATCATACTCAATGCATGCAATATTACATTAAGACAGCTACAGTAACTGCTTGTGGCCTGCAACAATAGGAATATTGTAGTGTTTGACACAAGCATCTATTCCCCATGCAATTTATATGAAGGTTGCCAATATTTTGTGTGACCTTAATTTGCTTAGCTATTGTTATTAAAATTAGTACAGTGATCTTCAACAAACCCATAATTTATAATTCATGGGGTGAAACGGTTTATAGAAAATTGGTACTCTGGAGACAGAATATGATTATAGAGTATGGCAGGTTGTGTCACATGTCCAGCACAACCGTAAAAATCCAGTTTAATTTGGTTTTGATACTACAGGCTTATCAGTGAGCCAACAGATTTGTATTTGTCTGAATAATTTTGGACCCATAGTGTACAAATTGAAGGACATGTGTTTGCTGAAAACATTTACATCAGTTCACTGGAACATGGCAAATCAAAACGAAGAAAAACTAACATTTTATTATAAATATAACATAGCAAATTCTGTAAAATACTTTGTTTGCAATAAAAGTGCTTTAAAAAAAAAAGGATGAACTGGGTGAGAAACTGAAAGCACAGCAGAGTAATGTGAACATTCTTTCAGTAGCAAATACAGTGCAAACAGTTCAGGCAGAGAGACATCAGTGACAATTGTGTCCTTTCTAGTTCATTAGTTGGAAGTCATAACTTATAACCCATATGGGAAGACAACACTATTTTGATAGCACAAATCATTACATAGCCATTCAAAGAATGTATTGGGAAAAAGAGACCACTTAGGCTACAGTATGGGTTTATCACATGACCTTTTCAGTTATGAAATTACCATACTCAATCTTTCTGAAATAATATTTAAAAACAGATTACTAGATGGCAAGACGTTTCAATGTAGCCAATGCCTGCTGAAAAAGTAAAAACAATATGTCGTATATCCACAAAACACAAATTTAGAATAAACATATTGAATTTCTGGCGTGGTTACTTCTATCACGTTACCCTCAAATAATGGCAGGATATACTTTTTATTAAGCATGAATCGGCCTATACACGGAATAAGGGATGAAACAATAACCTCCTAATCCTCAGTATTCAGATATGCTCTGAATAATTTTAGTCTTTCTAATATTTATGGCACATCCTTTACCATCAGTGGTTTCAAAATAATCTCTTCAAGGATCACAAACATAAAAAGTGATAATCACAACAACTGATACATGCTCAATAATATATTTACTATTTGGGTGCGTATTACTGACCACCTTCAGATAAGTGATGAAGCAATAATAAAAGATCTAACCCACAACCTAATGCATTATCCTAGATTTAGCCATAACTACATATACTGTACTTTCGTTCGCTAAAATTTTGCTAATTGTCTTGTAAAGGCACATCTCTGAAAAACCCGCATATATTGAGAGATGTGATTTTGAAACAGACACACCACACAACATCATTGTTCTGTTATGGGTTGCTGCTGTAAATAATACAATGATGTCAATGCAAATCTTGTTTAGCCAGATAACAAAAGAATATATCTCTCACACACAAACACACACGTGTGCACACACACACGCACACGCACACACGTGTGCACACCTTAGAACTAGGTTTACACACACACACACACATGCACACAAACGCACACACACGCAGGCACACGCACGCACACACCAGAATCAATACTTACTGTAGCCTAAACCACTTCAGTAAAGTAATCGAAATGCTGTACTAGCCATTGCCAATGTAATTAAAGTCCTCACCAGACATTTATAACAATATGAAATCAAAAAGGTCTGAATCAAGCTACCTCTAAAATTGTTTGGAATTATAACCTACAGGTTTCATGTTGACTTCAATTGAAGAAAATTAATATAGTCAACTCAATTATATACAGTATGTGTTAAAGCAGGCTAAATAGGACACACTGTACTTTATGTTCATAATTGTCTTGGGTCTGTTGGGTTCAGTGTTCCCTGAAAGAACTGTGTTAGATTAAGCATCCAAGTAGCACCAAATTGAGGAGCACATTTCTAAAACTCAGTAAGTCCATATTTGGTAAATTTTTAGTTATGGGTGCCATTTTATGCCTTTTCAGATCTCTCATAATCTGCTAATTAAAACAGTGCCAAAACTCATTCCATCTCGCTGTTGCACGTGGTCGACTTTCAGCCTATGATAGACAAGACAAGCTAAAACACGATTTTCTCAAAATCACTCCCAATGGACTGAGTGAGTTTTGGAAATCTGTTCCTCAATTGAACCATCTTATTACCGCTACCCAGGGATCAGGATATCCTACATTGTGGCATTGTTAACACGTTGATGATATAAGCAATGACACTTTCTGTACAGCGACAAAAGACTTTTGTTGTTAACGTGATCACGTTATCAACTAGCGAACAGCATCCCGCGAGTGAACGACTGCATTCCTCTTGCTTGTTTTTAGCGTGTGTTCAATTCCAATCAGACATTTCATGTATCAAGGGGCTAAAGAGGGTGGGGGAGGGAGAGAGGGGGTGGTCAATACAGCAGTGGTAACAGTGGTGTAAGGGGTAACCGTTCCCACCCACCATCCAGCGGCAGGATTAGTGCGGTGGTTACTTGAGTATTTGCTGCCCCCTAGGGCCCAGAGCAAGGCAGTGCAGGCGTGGCTCAGGAGGCGAGGTGGGTTCGGGAAGAGGGGCGTAAGGGGAGGAGGTAGAGGATACCAGGGTGAAGGTGTGTGTGTGTGTGGGGGGGGGGGGGGTAAGGGGGCAACACGTTGCAGCCCAGGAGCACAAAACGTAGGGTGATGCGCTCGTGCCACGCCCAGGGCAGCACGCCCACCAGGCGAGCGTAAAACGGCGCCACGAAGAAGTACTTACTGTGCACGTTGTTGTCACCGTTGCCCGGGAAGATCTGCACACAGCACGGCGACCGAGCAACAAACATAGAACAACAAATACAAGAATTGATGTGATGGACATATCAACTGAACTGAACTGTAATTATATTATAGCAACATTTCATGGACTAGACAGCAGATAATTATTCTTATGTGTTCTTTTTGTTTCTGTTGTTATTTTCAAACAGTATTCTGAGTCGGTCTCTATTTGGGCCTCCAGCAGAACTGACCTTGTCTGTCTTTGTGGCATCGTCTGTGAATGTTGTCCAGTGCTTTCCGTCGTCACTGTAGGCCACTTTAAAGGCCGTGACAAACAGGATGGAACCAAAGTCCTTGGCTCCTTGGGTGATGATACCTGTGATCCTCTTGGGAGACTCGAGGTCCACCTGCAGCCACGAAAGAATCAATCATTTTATAAGCCCCAAACCAATTTATTAGAAGAAGCAATATGAGCTATACTGTGTTTTTCTACCAGAGACACTACATAAGGAACATGCCACTTGTATAATTGGGAATGGAGCTATATTATTTAATATTATATTTATATGGGAGATTTATACATGGGGGGCAGGATGGTCTAGTGGTCTGGGTGTTGGGCTTCCAGCCGGAAGGTTGTGTAAGCATCTGTAAGCATCCTTTAGCAAGATGCCTAACCCCCTAACTGCTCCCGGTGGTTGGTTGCACCTTACATGGCAGCAATCACAATCAGTGTGTGAATGTGTGTGTGAATGGGTGAATGTGAGGCAAAATACTGTAAAGCGCTTTGGATAAAAGCACTATATAAATGCAGTCCATTTACCATTTACCATTTATGAAACTGATAATTTGTCAGTTAGGGGAAAAGAGCCATTCGTCTTCTTTATAACTGCCAAGCATTAACCTATTGTGTGGCTTCACTGACATAAGCCTGTTGTGCATGCGTAGTAGAAGTACAGTACAACATGTAGAGAACATTTCTTTTTAAACCTTATTTTGGAGGAAAGTCACCAAACGTTTTAAGCGGATTTTATCAGAATCAACATGCGATTGTATACATGTTGTTTTTATGTCTCGGTGACCTAGTAAAATGCAGTTATGTCTCTCTTATTACTGTAGTCTTCCTAGTAATAATTACAATAGTCTTCCTAGTAATAATTGCCTGGAGAAGTTTCAAAGATGGCTGTCGAGTGGCGAGACTTGCCTACGTATAAGGACTTTGTTTACACGGTGTGTGTGCATACATTCACTATTAGCGGTGTGCTCAGTATATCTAAAACCATTTGATTTCCCATTCTCATACCTGCAGCCACTCAGAGCGGCTGTTGGTTGCCGCAGTCCAGGCATTGGTCTTGCCTTGCTTATCCAGCCGGGCGTAGTACGGGTACCAGGTGAAGGACTCGATGCCCCAGGTACGGAAGGTGCTGGAGGCGGTGATCTGGCGGTCTGACACCAGCCGGGACTTCATGCCCAGGGGCTCTGAACAACCTGCCGTGTTTGAATACACTGTGGAGGTGAGAGTGGGCACCAGGGCAGCAAGGAGGAGACACAACAGAAGAGAGAGAGAAAGAGAGTATGATAGACAGGGGACAAACGGAAAGCTGCCAAAGCCAGCCAGCCAGCCAATGATAGGAAACACAGAACTTTATCTTGAGAGCTGGGAAGTAAGGCCATGCAAGAAGCAGGAGCGCTTAGCCAGAGAAGTGCAGAGCCTATTGCATTGACAGAATCAGTGTTAGTCTGGTGATTAAGAGGTGCAAGAAGCTTTTGTCACCAGAGTTTATACTGCCATCTAGTGGTGTACATGCAGATGTATCCATATTAAATGGCTCAGAAAAATGGTGACACTATGCAGGTCTCTATAGGTCAGGGGTTCCCAGAGTGGGAGTCGCAGGACAATACACATGATGATTTCCACAAATCAATCATAATTTCAAAATGCTTAGAAATAGCATAGAACTGTAAGTCTGGTGATCCTAAAGGCATGTTTGTTTATGAGGTACAACTACCATGTATACATGGAGATGTGTTCTTTCAGTTACCGGCCTATATTAAAATACTATTAAATACAATGATGGTTGTTGTTAGGCTGCTTTATGATGTGATGTCATTATTATTGATAGGCTGCACACAACGTTTGTATGCTTATGGATAGCGGGGATAATGAGCCTCTGGCACTGTTATTTTGTGGGTCGCGGCTTAAAAGTTTGGACGTCCCTGCTCTAGGTAATTGAATATATTCTGTATCCACATGAGACAACTCTCCTTCTCACATGAGTGTACAGGGTATAAAACATATTTATGATAATATTGATATATTTGTATGTCATCTTTGGTATTAAAAAGCCATTGTTCGGGTCACATTTAATGTTGAAACCAAAAGCAGTGTGGGTGAAACTATAAATAATATGTGCCCACATATTTTGGAGTGTTTCATTTAATCTATTAAAGTTATAATTTGTTATTGTGTTCAGTTAAGGTATGGAATGCAAAAGGTGGGTGACCGGCTTATGATTTCAGGACAGACTAAACGATGTGTGTAAATAATAATAATTATAATAATTATAATAAATACACACACATACATACATTACATACACACATACATGCATACATACACAGTATATATACAATATACTATATTATACTACAAATAATATATAACAAAGTTATCAGCACAAAGCGCACATGACAGACGTTTGACAGAGTCCATCTCAGCACTGTTAGGCAGACATTAGGACAAAACAACATCCGCCAACATATAATGAGACCAGCGTGCTAGCATTAGCCACACTGGTGTATGATGAAAGGAAAAGAATGATGAATGAACATTTGTTGCGGAAGAGAAAACTTGAAAGAGACTAATGTCAGCCCGCTGGGGCTAACACATCCTCTGCAACCAGGACAACGCCCTTTCGTTACAGTACTTTTATGCCTGCCAAAGTGAGCATATAACAAAAACATGTCCATATGGTCTTGATAAATTAGATGAAAGATTGTTTTGGCATGAGCTTACATGTAGAGTGTGCATGAACGTCTAATATCGTCTAATATGTTCCAGTGTCTACTTCAAACAAAGCTTATTATTGGGGTCAATAATAATAATAACATTAATAATAATAATAACTTAAAGGATGAGTATGTCATCTTGGAAAAACCAGTAACTTAGCCAGATTTTGAAAGATACAATCGAAAAAAAAGC
>JAODUE010020715.1:16670-48418 GCA_027564755.1 Amblyopsis hoosieri | reverse complement strand
CGCACGCACTCACTCACACACACACACACACACACACACACACACACACACACACACACACACACACACACGCACCCCCACCACCACCACTTAACTGACACATCTAGAGAGTTTCCACTGACTGTTCAATCTGTGCACATCCCAAATTACATTACATTACATTTTTTCTGAATTACATAGTTCAAATGATCTATTGAGTGGAGTCCAGAGCAATCAAGTGGATGAAAATGCCCTTAAAAGCACCCATATACCGTGTAGGGCTTAATGTCCATGATGAACCACAGCCATAGCGTTAGCGTGGCCAACTGACAAAATATAAATACCAAGAGACTTTAAAATGTTTATGAGAAATAGGTGATCTCTCCTGATTGGATCCCATGGGTTGCTTGCTTTCTTCATTATAAGAAGTGCAGAACAGCTGTTTCACACACAAAAAAGGATCTGAAATAATGAAGGCTAGCTTATGCATGCCAATACATGTAACCAATTCCCTGATCCTCCCCATTGAGACAAGTCACCCTCTGAACGCGTCCCTATACCTGAATGTAGCCTTGAGGATCTGTCCAGACGTGGTCTCTTTGGTGTGGTTGTTGTAGCCATAAAAGAGGTCTCCAAACACCGTCTGGTTGGCGGGGATGTCCAAGGTCTCCGCGCAGTCCACACCCTCAGTACAGGCCTCAGACAGTGGCTGGCATGAACGCCCGTCTGGGCCTCGCTTGTAGTCCTCAATACATCTGGGTGACACAAACAAACAGACACAACAGTGGCTGGCATGAACGCCCGTCTGGGCCTCGCTTGTAGTCCTCAATACATCTGGGTGACACAAACAAACAGACACAACAGTGGCTGGCATGAACGCCCGTCTGGGCCTCGCTTGTAGTCCTCAATACACCTGGGTGACACAAAAAAACATGTGCATCCTTCCTTTATCCCTTCCATTCTTGAGGGGGTATGGTAGAACAATCTCCCTCGTTTTATTTACCACTTTATCTCCAACAGGCCTAGCAAGTACGAAATAGCCTAGTTTATGTAAGACAAACAAATGATGAAAGCGTGTTGGCCAAGCTAGAGGTATTGGGTTTCCCCGTCAGAAACGCAGCGCTTAGCTTTAATGACACTCGATTTTGCAAGGATAACAACACCGCGCCGTAAACCTCGTATCGGAATAAGCAAAATCAACAAACTAGCATGAGATCCCGCCATTGAAATAAATAAATAAAGAACAGTTCAAATCCAAACAGTGAGAGGCCTCTCAAGACTTTCATATTTATGAAGTTTTGATATCTCCCCGTCTAGGGAGGGAAAGATAGAAAGAAAGAGAACAAGAGGGGTTGAGGGACAAAGATTTACAAAGAGAATTATAGTCTGTCAGGGTTTTGCACTGAAAGAAGCTCTCGTCTGCACAACGGGCTACAGCACAACCACGTCTGTACTTGGGGCAGTGACAATAACAAAATGCTTTTGTGAAGCGTTTGCAACTGCGGTTTACACAGACCTGATACAAATCAGATATGAACTAAACCATACTGCAGGTTGCTCATACAACAAAGGGAGCATGGACCACAAGTATCGCATTTTAAAGCAATGACTGAAAATGTGTCTGATTTGTGTCTGTGTCAAGCTTGTGGTTGAAACTGGTATAACAGTATTGCTGCTGCATTGAGTTTTGCAGTAATGTCTTAACATCTGTGTGTATTATTTAAGACTGGCTTGGAATCATGCGTTTGCTCCATCATGCTGAGCATGCATACTTGATACACGGTTAAAGTTAACCACTACTGTTTAAAGCAGTGGTTTGCACTTCTTTTTGGGTGTCGTCGGGTAAAACAAGAACTGCGGCGCTACAGTATGGCTTCACATTTACAGCACTAAGCAGATGTTTTTATCCAAAAGAACGTATACCATCATTTGTCACCGTAGGTAAACATCCTGTGTGCCATCATCAGGGCTAGCTTAGATACTAAGCATTAAAACCATACCATTACATAATCAAGTGCACGTGTATATATATATATATATATATATGTAATAATGCTTCATGAATGTACAAATGCATGCATCTAGCTCACTGTAAGATGATACTGTATGCAGTGTCTACATTATTTATTATTTTACTTCTTTAACCTCACAGCAGTACGCATGTTTCACTGAATGCAAGGTATGATAATAGTATTCATAATAGTGCAAAATACAAACAGCTAATTACAGAATGTCACTCTTAATGTCCTGGTTCCCCGGTCAAGCAGACGCCGTTGTGTACAATGAACGCATTGAATCCATTGTGGGACATTACGCTGATATTTGTGGCGTGGCAGTGTGATGACAGCGACCGTCATACAGCGTGTGCGTGCTCTTGCTCCGTTTCATCTCATCGCAACATTTAACCACACCGGTGGCAAACAAAGCCCGCGGAGCAGACGTGTGGCTCCCTCACCCACAGAACATCTGGATGTTGTACAGCGTGGGGTCGTCCTCCAGGGGGGCCAGCTGCTGCAGACACAGCTGCTCGCAGCCCCCGTTGAAGCCGTCGGAGCAGTCGATGCCGATGTGGTGGTCGTAGCAGCCCGTCCCGTCCTTCATGGGGCTGAGGCCCGGGGGGCACTGTGCGGAGACAGGTAAAGGGTCCATAAATAACTCGGTTCACACGTCCCGCATTCTCTCCTGTGGCACACCCTTAAAAGGGAAAATGGTGTTTCTTAGGCTCCACGTTGCCAACCAGTAATGTTAAACTTATTGGGCAGACATAGGACCAAGACTTCTTTCATCATCATCATCTTCTTTCATCATCAACCATGGGGTGATGCAACACCATACACAAACACACACAATGCTTTTCTAGAGAGCACAAGAAGTGCTGCATTTGAACGCTACAGACCGATGAGACCGGTATGTGCATGTAGCACATGAGCAACATTACAATAAATGCCCTGCCATGTTTGTATTCCATTGGACGGTATATAAATGGCAGAATGACCAACAAGCTGTTTCTATCCAATGGTTACGCATATTTTAGTGGTGTTCTAGGAAAGGTCTGAGTGACAGTCCTGTGGGATTAAATTACATTTCCATAAAAGAGCTATTTGATGGGAACATTAAATCATTAATTTGCTAAATGTATATCTGCAGGGCGCATTTATTGATTTCAATCAAGACCAAATGTGGTATGTTCCACACGCTAATTAAACTGAGGGGGATTAGGACGGAGGAAGCCTATAACAAAAGAATTTATAAAGATATGGACAACTTTCTAATTGAAATGCACGCTGTGCTGAGGTGAATCCACACAAGAGGTGTGAAACCCCTGTAACTCTACATCACAAAGCCTACCTGACTATGTCTAGAGTTATTTCTTTTCAGAGCCCTGTCAAGCCAAATGCACATTATGTTTTCTGTCAGGCCTTCCTTCAAAGGGAATTTTGATGGAGCACATTTTAACAAGCGAACGCTGCTGCTGCTAACAGGGACAAGCTAGTTGCTCTAAGCAATATTCTGGTATCTTTTTATAGTGGCTAAGGTGTGTTATGGCTATCCACCTACTAAATACCACATCTGACGTGGACGTGAATGGCCACTGCATAGACATTGATGAAACGTAAATAAATAGTCACATTTTGTGGAGGTGAACATCATTCAAACATCACCTGCTGGAATTATTAGGAAAGTTAAAAAAATATGTTATCGTTATATTTTGTTTAAAGAACATAAGGGAGTAACACTTTTAAATCAGCTTTAGTCATGATGTTTGCACACAAACCATGATATACTGTATATATTGTAAATATTAATTTTATAGAGAGTTACTTGTATAGATGGATTTATCAGACATCACAGTTACTGTAGTTAAATATTTATCTACAGCTGTGAAAATCATAAATCCCAGAGGCCGTCTAATATCCATACGGTAACAATGCTAGTATGACTCTCTGGCAATTTAAATTTGCTTAGTTTGTAACATAACACTGAGGTTTAATAAACAAGAACTAACCAGGGACTAGTCTGTACATAGTTTTTGTTTGCTTTTCCACTGCACATCTTCACCCATGGGGACTACAAATCAGTAGTGATGTACAGTATGTGGCAAAGAACTACGTACTACAGTAAAACATGGTCTGTTAAAGACATGTTGATGTGTTAGTCCAAATTAATTATGTTTCATTGTTGCTTCACTGTTCATGCTAAATTCAAGAACACAGTATCTTCTATCTTTTACGTTTAAAGTAATTACTTTGTATGAAGGTTGTTCTCGCAATCCAGATATTTGCACACTGTTTAGCACGATATTGGTTTCCGTTTCACTGCAGAAGGATGTTTTCCCCAATGTGCCTTTGTGTGATTGTGACCAATAAGAAAAGTATGAGACTCACTCCAAATCATTTATAAACTAGAAAAATTTAATTGTCCCAGTTCCTTCAATGTTCCGAGTACCTACAGTAAAAAGGTTCCCAAAAAAGTTGCACTGGAAAGGGGGCTATTGATTTAAATGTCAGCCGAGAAATTTCCACTTTCCGTCAGTTCCTGTCCAGATATATTTGTATTGACAGTACAGTCTCAGCAGCAGTCAGTGTGACAGCTGACTTATCACATGTAATGCAGAGCGCACCGTGCATTGAATTTCCTTGCTCATCTGTAGTTCCTAAATCACTGGCCCCCACTGCAATCAAGCCATGTTTTCAACTGTAGCAGGGACTGAGGAAAACATCCTGTATACTTATGGGTTGCTCTGCACTAGCTTGCCAACCACACATATCTCTACTTACTGACTTCCATAATAGGGCACTCTCTTGAGGGGCCGGTGATAACTCTGAGCCATTTTCCAGCTATCTGCAGTATGGTAATCATTAAAACTCTGCCTAGCTGAGCTTTTGTCTGTGAATTGTTATCTCTAGAGATTTACACAAAGGCTCCTTTATAATCTAGGATACATTTTTCACAATCTGTATAAAAACCACTCCCCCTAGTGACTAGTACAATCAATATTTCATCTTATATAAAAAGTGTTCCGTTTGTGTGTGAAATGTATGATTCCTAAATGTAAAGGATGTAACAACTAATAGATCAATTGAATTATATTTATAAAAGTTGACTTTTAATTTTCATTGATGAGATGCAGGACTCAACAATTAAATTTATTTAAAACCCAGTACTTTTGTTTTGACAAAGGGAGGATACATTTTTTTCATCACCAGTTAAGAGCATAGGCCTGCACACAGGACAGAACAGGCATGCTTTTTGGTCTACGACTGCCTTTGAAGGATAACCCTAACCCAGAGTGGGTTTACAATATAGTCTTATATGCAGTGTTGGAAAGTATCTAAGATAGTAAACTATATTGCCCTTGTAAAGCATCATAATATCTCCAGTTTTAAACAATACTGAAGATTGCTCGTGCAGTAGTGGCCACCAAAGCTACTTCATGTCGTAACCGTTGTTCGAGCCTTTTCCGTTCTCACACATTTTGTCCTCCATGTAAATCCACACACAGGTTGTGTATACATACACATAATCTGTTTGAGCACAGAGCAGCATTCAACCTACCACCCACTCCCCATAAGGCAGAGAATGCAAACCAGTCTGTACAGTATATATACACAATCACCAACTGGCACAGATTCTGTGGGGCAGACATACAAGATTCAACACAGATTTGAACATATTTTAAAACGCACTGTGTGAACTGCAGTGCGTCAATGACTAAACGCAGGTAATTGTCATTTGTAAATTAGGAAGAAAAATTAAATACATTTCTGATTTCTAACAAGAATGGTGTACAATCAGGGGTGTTACAGTTGTGTTATGCAATATTCAGTACTACAGTACACGTAGTGCAGAATATTTAACTGACACGCTAGTGTTGTCTAATTTTAAGTTTTTACAGTTTTTTAAAGTTATTATTACATTTTGTCCATAGACATACTTTTTAATTGTAAGATGATGTTCACGAATTTACGTGACATTTGAACTAAGCTGTTAATTGCGTGGACATGAATTTCATGGCATTTAAAAGATAATTACAACATTTAAGTGGCTTCTAATCTTCAAGAATAGGGTCAACTTTTAAATTCCTCCTACATTTCATCCTACTGTACTGTTCAGGGACGTCGGCAGAATGCAGAGCTGTGTGAGCCTTGAACTACATAGAGCAAAACCCAAATGGAGCTGGGTGGCGTGCATGAGCACTGTGGCTTGGAGTATAATAGCAGATATCAGCATGTTTCAAAATTGATTAGCAGCATTTCTGGGGTGTGTTATGAGAAGGTTCAGGTGTTACGCAGCACATTATAAAATGCCTTGAGACCTTTCAAATGCTGGGATTCTGCAGAGTCAGTGTAACACACAGCTGGCCACAGTCTCTGGCCAACTTGTTCGGTGTCAATTGTGAACTTTAAACATTTCAATGGAGTGTATTTACTCCGTAGCAGTGAATTTCACTCGCCACATTTAGAATAAAAGGTCACTTCCTGCCGCTAAATTGGAATTGTCATGGTACCCCAAAGTATGGGATTTTATCCCCATTTCTCCTGGGACTGTACGAGACAATACACTATGTACACACATTGTATTGTAGTGTGTGTAGTTGTTTTCTAATAAAGTAGAATTAAATGGATACGCCTCCACATAACACATTCAATGTATTCATCTTTTTCAAGGATTTGGAGCCTTGACCTCATTGATAATCATAGGCTCCCACATATGCAATGAATGAGCTGCCTCAAAGAATATGTTTTTGTCTAAAGGAAAAAAACAAAAGTACTTGTTCGGCAATGAATGCTGGACCAGTCACAAGATAATGGTAATCCACCGATGTGTTTTGACTAATAACCATTTACTGTAACTTATTTTAGTTAAGTGGACATTAGATAAAAGTAGCATTTGTCCTGTTAAAGCTGGCAGAACTAAGCATATTCTAAACAAAATATATAAAATAAAATAAAGCTTTCAACCATCATGCATTTTAATCCCGTTTCCTAATAGAGATAAATTCCGCAGTGCTTTTGAGGCTTAAGGGAATCAGGACTGTGCTATTGCCAAACATCAAGAAATCTCTGCAAGAGAGCAAGACGAACTACAGTATGCATTCTTCAAACGTGTCTAATAAGAGAGGCATGGTTCTTGGGCGACAGAAACGTAGGACATAAAGCAAATGCTTGTCATATCATGAAAAAAAAGCTGTGTTCTAATCAAGGAACCTGAAAATGTTTTCACTGAATGCAGCAGGCATTTTTTAAAACATATTGCACACAATACAAGTTCTGGAAAGCTAAAGTTTGTTGGCAGCAGAATTTAAGAATGCAAAACGTGTAATTTATCGACTAAACCACAGAAGATTATGAAATTATTTAGGCTATTCTAATATTAATAATCTCCATACCATATCCATACCATTTTGTTTCAAAATGACAACCATCGTATTCTTTTAGAGGGCTTAATCCTTGAACGGTATGATTCTTTTCTTGAGATCCGGACAAAAACATTCAGGGATTTAATGTACTTTGACTGAACAGCCAATGTTATTTATATTCCTTATTTAAGCAATAACACACGAGAGAGAGTGCAGTGCTTTAGACTGAATATCCGCTCGACCGTGATTTGGTCGTAGGTACGAGTGCCGAAGTAAATAGATTTATTTAATATAAGTAAATGAAGTGTCACTTATAATACTTATATTACAACTTATATACTTGTATTAAAACTTGCTTCTACATTACATTTTGAATCCTACAGTACATTGATCATCCTTTATGCAAAATGTAAACTCAAAACAGGTCAAATGAATACATGACACATCACAACTCAGTTCAATTTATCTGCCACGGAATCATCGACATTCTAGGTCAGAAGATCACTATGGGAAACCATAAATCCTTACCTGTCACGGTCCACCCTCTCCTGCCGTCCTGGCTTATGTTCATTTCTGTTCTTTTTGCCTGCTGTCTTCCCCAGCCCTTCTGATTCCCTGAGTTGATTGTGTATTGGTTTCACCTGCTCCCCTACGCTTTATCCAATGGCCTGTGTTGTGTCTCAGTTTATAAGCTCCTGTGTTACCTTGCCTTGTGTTTGTCGGTTCAATGTTGCATTTTTGTCGTGTGTCCACGCCAGGCCTGTCTGTGCCGCTCGCATTGATTTATTAAATCTGTGTTCACTTACCCTGCTGCCGTGCATTTGGGGTCCACTCGCCCCAGAAACGTGATATTACCAACCTCACTGAATTAGTGAGAAGAAATGTTGAACCTCAGCTAAAGCGTATTTTATTTATAGTCCGTTAATTATACAGATTAACTTGTGTGTTGCCAATTCAGTTGGCCCTTTTATCTGGCCTTGGAGTCTATATCCACCCACTCTCCGGTGACTCCAATGATGTGAGGAAAGAAATATCAGTAGTGACAATGCAATGTGTTCTTGTGTGTCTTTAAGGCCGAGGGCCAGCTCTAACTCTGCCAGGTATTGATATGCTCAGCATTGCTTAGTGTCCCAAAATGAGAAACAATCCACAAATGGTTTTTGCTGTCTAAGGGAGACTCTGTCGACAAGAACTGCTTTAGCCAGCAATACAGCAAGCCTTACATAGTTATTATTAAACACGACTGTTAAACTAAAACCCTCAGCCTATCCAAAATGCATCTGTATGACTGCACAATGTAGTCCTATTTTCAACTCACTCTGAGTGACGTTACTTGCTCAGACAGCAATATATTTTATATATTTTCTTAATTTATAATATGCTATATTTAAGCCTTTAAATATAGCATATTATAAATATAGCACTTTAACGCAGTCCACAAGCTTTCAAAAACATTATTTCACTCATTTAAAAGTTTTAGTAATTGCTCGGACCATCTTCATATCATAACCACAAATAAACAATGTGCGCTACCATCACACACTAGTAATGGTGCAGAACATGCAGACCATCATGTGCAACACATCACCTCTCCCCTGTCCAAACCATCCATGACGTCACCAATAGACTGTATATATAAATGGACAAACCCTCCGTGACGCCACCCATATACTATATATATAAATGGACAAACCCTCTGTGACGTCACCCATATACTGTATATATAAATGGACAAACCCTCCGTGACTTCACCCATATACTATATATATAAATGGACAAACCCTCCGTGACGTCACCCATGTACTGTATATATAAATGAACAAACCCTCCATGAGTCGTGACGTCACCCATATACTGTATTTATAAATGGACAAACCCTCCGTGACGTCACCCATATACTGTATATATAAATGGACAAACCCTCCGTGACGTCACCCATATACTGTATATATAAATGGACAAACCCTCCGTGATGTCACCCATAGCTTTTCTCAATAACAGATGGCCCTCGCCATCATTGCAGTACCTCACTCCGCATAAATGTATGGACTAATATACTTTTAACCGGTGAGTTATTAAAAAGTTCACCTCTCGTACAGTTGTTTAAATGTCCAAAGACCAAATTTTGAAACAGCATGCAATATGTTTTAGTTTTTTTGTCAAATATCAAATTCCCTGACTTTCACTGACAAAAAAATTCTGAATTTCCATATTGAACGGAAAAACATACCAAGCATAATGTCTATGTAAAAGAGATAGACAGCATAAAACACTTTATTTTACTGCATTCTGGTTTATTTTAAAGCACCAATTTGTGCCTTTTCTCCACAAATGTATGGTGAAAATGTCTTTATATATATATGTAATGGAAAACACAAAATCCAGGCACCATGTGGTGACAAAATATAATGCATTAAGGTTCTCAGGAATTATGTATTGTTTCACATCCTCCTGTATCAACGTTTATTATTCCTGCTGAGTCAAATAACTGTCGTGTTTTACTATTCTGTCTCATTTAGTGTCTTGTTTGGAGAAGTAAAATGCATACGACAATCACCACTGACGATGTAGCACTTTAGTAGAATTTTTTGAGACTTAGAAAAATCGAATTTGAAGTCCAGTAGAATTTTGATGAATAGCAACTACATTTTAAACATGATGCAAATAAAATTCCATGATATTCCATGATCCACACCTTCTTCTTCAAAGTATAGCGTCGTACACAAGTAGCTCTACAAATACGTAGCTTGACGCCAATAGACTAACTACACCGCAGTGATTTTCGCTCGTGCGTGTGCGAGCGACTGCTTATCAACAGAAATCAGCAGGTCGCTGGTTGACTCTTTACTGTAGCCGCTGGACCGACCGCTCCTATCAACCGAAATCCGACGCAAAATCTACTTTTTCTAGCGATTAAAATTTAGAATTGGCAGCAGAGAGGTCATAGAACTCACTAGCATTTCTAATCTAAAGGGAATCAGGTTTTTTTGCAGAGCAATATTAATATAAAAAACAAGAAACAGTGGGAACATTTATTTTTACCAGCAGTCCAAAACAAGTAAATTGTTTGCGTTTCAACATGCTACCTCCAGATCACGGCAAATGTACAGATATGCAACTTCTCATGCAACGTCTCAGACTCAGAAGGTCCCTGAAAGAACGTCCTTGCTCAAGCATGCGCTCACGCGTGGAACACGCACAATCGCAATGACAGAAATGTTAATTAGCTTGCCGCTAGACAACTCCCAGTTACTATTCCACGCCTTGATGAAGTTCTATCTTAACACAGCTATGTGTGTATAGGTACACATCCTCGTACCAAACAACAAATTAGCAGTATGTGGACGCAGGCCAGTTCACCTCAACCCGCCCTCTAGCCAGCAATCCCTTTCCGTTAGCAACTGCTTTATTTTCTTCACCGTTTCAAAGAAGGGAGAAGACAAGTGATCGAGAGCGGGCCAATTAATCTCACGATCATCCAGTGATTATTAGACTCTCTTCCCCGAAAGAAGCCATGCCTCGCTTCTCCCCAGGAGTGTAATACATCAACGAAACGAAGCGGGCCCGGTGCTGCGTCGGACACACGCACGCCTGTACGCACACACACACATGCGCGCGAGAGAGAATTTAAGCTCGGGACGGGCAGGGCAGCTTCTGGCAGCACAGGAGTGAGACAAGGTGTTAATTGATTAGTGTGGAATCAGAGAGCTGGGGCCCAGCCAGTTTACCACCCTGATTAGACGGATGAGAGGGCTCGTTCATAAAGCTCGGCAGTCAGGAGGTAATTGCAAAACACACGGTAATTTATGCAACAGAAGCTGGGTGGACCAACAGGTCTAGATGTCTCAATGTGGGAAACTGGCCAAAAGGTGAAGATCCTGCAAGGTTATTAATATGTCCATTAAAAAGAATACAAGATTACAGGAGTGTCAAAAAAACATCCAATTTAACAACCAAGACACGCTTGCTGGAAAAGGTTAAAAAGTATAAATCTATCTTAAAATGATCCCATATTGGCTGGGTAATCTTAATTAAAAATCACATGATCTCTGCTTAGATCAGATGTAGAAGTGTTGCTTTTAACATGCATTTTGTATTGTTCTTAGCGTCGGCAACAGGTGAAATATGTGCATATAGTATACGGCACGGGTCAATATCTACAGGAAATATTTGTACTTGTACAAAATGTGTTTTGCAGTTTTCTTTTTTTAACTAGAAAGCACAGACCAAAAAGAGAACAGCAATTGAAATATGCTTGATTAGTCACCAAACATTGACACATGCAAATAATATCGATGTATATGAAAAAGAGGCACAGTAGATTCTTTAGAGCTTCCTCATACGGTGCTCTGATGAACACCATAATCAACCTTACACCTTGTTGTTCATAGTGTCAATATATATCACAGTTAAGAGCTACAGTACTTTAGCGTGACCTCTCTCTGGTTTAGATGCAAGCTTTATTTAACTCATTCATTTAACTGTTCGTAGAGAACAGCCACCAACAGAAAAATTACGCAAATAATCACTGCCATCTTACAGGTAATATAGTACATATTGTGTTTTCTTTTTTTTATTAATATACATGTATTATTAAAATGTTAATTCAATTAACAACCAACAACTGTTTTTAATGACTGTCATTGTTAGTTTGAGACTGGACTGAGTTTGAGTATGCTGTAATACTGTGTATAATACTGTGTGCAAGCATATAACACATTGTAATTGTGTGAATTTGCCCAGATGTTTGAAGCCTTTTTTTTTTTTTTTTTTTACAATCCCATGGAAAAAAAGGCAAAACAAAATAAATAAATACAAATAAATAAAGCTTCATAAAGAGTCCAGTAGGACTTTAATGCATTTTATCTCCTCGCTTATCTGTTGGTAGGAAACTGGATGGGCATTTTGCTGTCTAATGCTGAAGGCCTTGATTTGCAACATGTTGTAAACATTTGGTGGCTTCCTGTCAGAGTGACTGTAAAGTAATTTCAGATAGTAGCTTTGATTTGGCAAGAATGCTAGCAATGTATCTGACAGTATATTTTCTAGTAACTCTTGATAACAGCACAACAATGAACTGTCCATGAGCAATGTTAGAACGTTTATGCAGCCAAATCTTTTTTTTTTTTTTCCATAAAATGTAATTGCTTGGTTAGAAAATTTTATTTTCCAAAGCAGCAGCAGGAAAAATTAGATTTACAAATGTTTTCAAAAATATTTGTAATAAGGAACAAGCCCACATGTTTAATCAACAATGCATGTTCATAAAGGTCACTAATTGATTTACACATCTGTCCTCAAGTTCTATGTAGTTTGATTCCCCCAAACTTTATCAATCACAAAGACTCCAGCTAGAGTAAATCAGCTACTGGTGATTCCTGTAGGTAATAATACTCCGCAATGCATGTACTGTAGGCTATTTAAAAATGTTGAAGTGCACACTAATACATTTTACATGTATAAATGTTGAGTAATAATGATACAAACATTTAAGTGAAACAAAGACGATGCAACAATAAAAGCACCTTTACCTTTACTCTTACAAATTACATATTTATACTGCTTATAATATACAGTACTTATACTCTTATACTATATAACAAATGCACGATAAACTGAGACACTCTTTCTTGACTCGAATAATTTTCTTTTAAATAGTCAAACATCATATGTCTACTTCGTGTCACAAAGCAAACGGGCAATTGTATTCTCGCCATTGACTACCATACATATTTTTTTCAAACTTAGGTCCCAAAAAAGTGACTCTATTGTTATGTACTGTACTCTATATCAGTAAACATTCACAGTTAACATTATTATAATATGCCATGCATATGTAGCCTGGATCTGCCCTATTGCTCTCAGCTCAATTTATTTCCCTGAGATTACAGCCTGGAAACCCTGTTCACATTAGCGTTCGCACAGCCACCCTGCTGGCGGCCCAATCAGCCCAATTTGCGACCTATTCACAAAGTGAATATGGTCTGGTAACTCCAGGCTAGTGCATATGTACGTTTTCCTTAAATTAGCAATATAACAGGGTGCCAATGTAATATTTTAAACTTGTATGTACTTACATACTTTAGCATTAATTGCAATAAGGTCCAATTTTGATCTCCTATTTCCAATACATACTGTATGATGTATCTTCCTAAAGTAATAAAATAAAGTAGATATACTGCATAGTTATACTGTAATGCATCATTCAATTACACTAACTGGCTGCTAGGTCCTAGGGTCCTGTTCTGTGCAGTTCCCCTCCTTATCGTTGAAATTACTTACGTGAAAATATGGATGAAGATGTAGACTGCATGACCAGCAGGCCCCCCAAACCCCTGCATTAACAGCTCTAGCGAGGAGGTGCATCAAAGCACTTGAGAAAGGCATTAAATTGTTAAGGGGGCTGGCGTCTGACATACCCAACTACAGAGAGTGATTTGGGAGATGCAAAACAGTAGCAGACGGTGCTAAGATTCTGCAAATCACCGAGGCTGTTTTAGTGGAGCCCCAAACAGATGGGGATAAAAAAACAACATTGTCGGGTATATTCTGCAGTTGCTAAGCAGCACCTGGGCATCGTGCCGCCGGTACTGTATATGATGGACTTCAGACCTAAGTAGGCCATTAAAGCAGACACTTTTACCCCATAATCGCAGTCATTACAATTACAAGGAGCAGATAAGGTTAGGTACCTTGCTCAAGAACGTTCACAGCTAGACCAAGGTGAGCTCCCAAACCACTAGGCTATCCTGCCACTCATTACAGGTTATGGTCCTGCTACTGTATATAGGTTTAACGTAAGAAATGTCTTTGTCTGCAGAAATATTATTAGCGCCCTACAGATTATAGCTAAGGACATTTAAACATATTCACTTATGTGTGCTAGAGAAAGGACATTGTGCATGAGCGCGTGTGTGGAAGAGGATGAACCCATGTTATCTTTCCGTTTGTCGCCAATGTGCAGGTAAGAAAGGCAAAGGTAAATTGTGGCTGATCAAATACACTGTGCCTAAAGTGTGATGCGTTATCCCCAGTAGATACTGCAGATGTCTCACCACACATCCAGTGGAATCCAGCTTCCGGTCAGAGATGCAGCGGAAGTTGCGACTGCAGCCGCCGTTGTCCTTGATGCAGTCCCTGACAGGGCCGAAGGAGTCCAATAACACTTCCAGACTGTCAAAGGAGGAACTGATCATCAACTCCTCACTGCAGTTTGAACGCGACATATAAACAAAACAATGGACTTCATTAGAAACATTGATGTGCAGACTTACGTACAAATCAAGGTTTCATTTCAGTTGTTTATTTTATTTATTAACTGTGTAGCCAATTATCCACAATGGATCATGACAGTATATTATAATTATATTTATCTTGCTATGTTAGCCATCAAATGGACCATGTCTAAATCTAAGGCATTATTGTCGTCATCATGCATTATTCATTTCTATACAACATAGAGTTGTACACAAATCCAAACAGACTACGATATTCGGGAAATCACGACTAATGTGACTGAAACATATTTAATGAAAGACAAGTTGTTTGTTATTTTTAGGGTTTGGGGAAAAAAGCCATGGCTGACCAGTCTGACTGTGAATCAACTCTTATGTTTCTTCAAATCAATTCACATGTGGATGGTCACAACATGAAAATGCCCATTATTTTTGCAATATAGGGCTCAAAGGACCCATTCCATAAAAACCTAGTATTTCTGGTGGTTTTTGGAATTAGCAATGTCGATGTGACACGGAGAAGTAGTAAGCCTTTCAAAGTGGACTGTTAGCTTCCTGGTCTGTATTGTCTAAAAAAGGGAGGGAGGCGGGGAAACAGGCAAATGAGAGAAAAGTGTGTATGTTGCGTAGATTACTGCACACAGTTTGTTTGGTAAAGCCCCTATGAGGATGTGGCCAGCTACATAGTATCAGCCAAATATGCAAGGCAAGGAACTGATGTTGATCACCAGTACACAAACCGTAAGTTAAAGTTTAAAAGTTTAAAAGCCAAGTCAAAGCCCTGTAGTGGCAAGAACGGCTGTGATGTGGTGCCTTGAAGTCAGAAAATATGTAACGTGACATGCCAGATGCTTTGAAACTAGATTTGTAGATGGTTTATTGTACTTAAAAACTACTTTCAAGAATTTGGACAATAACAGAGTACAAAAGAAAAACAAAAAAAAAGAATGCACATGCAATCAATGGAATTTGACTTCAACTCTTAGGATTACTTAAGAAAACCCCAGGGACAGTGATGTATTAAAGTAAAAGTATAACCAGTCTATTTGTGGTTTCTTTGATTTGTATGTGTCCCACACAGGTTGCAAGGTTACAAGCAGGTCATCAAAATCCATGAGTATTTCAGATTGGTGAACTGAAGTCAAAAGTGAACATCTCTCACAGAGATGCATGATAAAAATACACAAGACCCTTTGTAATACTTCTGCCATGAACTTTGCCATGGAACCTCTCACACTCTTGCCAAAAGATTGTTATTTCTTTATTTAATTTTAAAATACAGTTTTGTTGCTGTTCAGTCAAACGTATGTAATCATGCAAAACATTTCAAATACAATTGTAGTTGTACTGTGTTATTTGGAAAGTATAATTATGATAAGGAACATCCACATATCACAAAAGTATAAAGTGTCAAAGGTCTGCCAAATGTCAAGAATGTGAAATGTTAGCAAATTCACCAAGTGAATATTACAACCATATTTTAGACCAGACATGGTCTAATATTCCTGTGGGAATTCCACAGTAGGTAGAACATTAGCAATGATTACATTCTTTACAAAGAGATTTGTAATCTGCCTCAATAGATTACCAAATAAGCAAAATATGATGTTTGACGACCAAGACATGTACAGCATGTCACAGTAAAATAAAGGTTTCAGTGAAAAGACAAGTGCAACCTTGTCTACATCTACTGCACACTTAAAAAGGCATAAATGCCACATGCACAAGTAACTATTTGCACAGAATACAGTAGCTGTCTGCATTTGAAAGAGCCGTATAAATGTAAGACACAATTACAGCAACCATTAACATGTGCAGCTAGCAAAGTGTTAACATGCTGGTCATAATCTAAGACCACATCAGTGCACAATGAAGCACACTGGCACTGTGACCATTTGCTATTGAAAAGAAATGTCTAGCCAGGCTTAATTGCCTTGATTTACCTTACAATTTCAATAGCATTAGCTTCTTATTCAAGATCATAGAGAAGCCAGACCCTTAACAAGGAATATGTATTATACTTCAAATGTAATGAGCATGTCTACTGTATAAATAATTAAAAAAAAAATATATATATAACTAAAATAATGTACATGTCTGTATGTACAAGTCATCAGTTGTCATATAAAATCCAAATGGGGTGTTAATAACTACTTTTGGTGACAGTACCCTATCACAAAAAGTGAAGGCACCTCAGAAGGCAACAGATCAAAGTGTGTTCAGAATGCTCCCTGAGGTGTGCCTGCATAGTGTTGTTGTGCCATCCCAGGCAAAGGCCTGGTACTAATACCCATTGCTATCCCTTAAACACTTGGACAGCTCTGGCCTGGATATGCAGTATGCTGCAAGGCTGACTGCGGGTCAACACAGCCATACATCGTCCAACTAATTCACTTACTGTGACCGGCCAATTAAAACATACAATTTATGTCTCAAAGCTGTGATCACTGATCAGTAAATTAACTGAGTAAAATGTCCTTGTACTGTATATCCTTATACTATAGCTGTGTTTATTTGCAAATAATTTATTTAGCATTTTCTTCTATGGCAAATGTAGAACTGTATGTATAAATATGCAGTGGTAACCTATTCACAGCTATGCTAACCAGCTACTGTATTTTACAAACACACAATATTACCATACTTAATGATACAAGTACTGTAGTTAATGGTTATTACCATTACTGTATCAACGACCTGTGACAACTATGTCTAGTAAGCATCTGCTAGGACAATATAAATATATTTGGTCTTATATAATATAAATATAAAAAAAACAGAACTCATGAGTAAAGACTGAAATAAAAAAAGATGAATTTACAGTATGATGTAGTCCTGCACTGAAATGGCCTCAGAAATCAACATCCAACATTGGTGTTTGGAAATTGTACTGTGGGTGCCAGCAAACCCAAAAAAATATAATATAATTTGTGATTTTTCTTATGCATGTCAGTCTCTTGGAATTATTTTAAAAGGTCAAACATTAATTGCAACTCTGGGTTCTGCATCACTGGCTGTGAGGAAACTATTTTTCAAATGGCATTGCCACAGCGGGAAGAACTATTTACATAGTTACAAAATATGACAATTTCTACATCTATAATAAGAAGAATGTAGAACACAGAGGTTCACAATAGGACAACAGAAAGTTGAAAATGCACGTTACAAATGATATTGTAACAAAATTACATAGTTATTATAAAGCTGTTATCTTTTAGCTCAGTGGTTCGCAGACCTATTGAATTGATCGAGTTTAACCATTGCATGGATTTAATAGGCCTAACGTCTAAACAACCATTGACACCATCTTCAATGTACACTCATTTAATATTAATGTTAGCGAATACATGAAACACAAATAAAAACATTAGAAGTATTGTAATTAAAAGGATCATTTGAAATTCGTTAAATAATCTCATCATCCCCTGAAAGCATTTTGTGACCAATTTATGGTTCCCAACCCACAGTTCCAGAACCACTGTTCTAGCCATCAGCTACCCTGCCTAGATAATAGAGTGCAGAGTTTAGTCAAAAGAAGTCAAACCCTGAGTTACAATTCCTCAACTGCATTTTATTTTTTCTACTTGTGTGCAGAACTTAGAGATGGGTTATATATATCCAATTGGTGCAGCGGTCAGCAAAAACCTACCTCGCCTCAAAACTGGTACTTATTTTTTGTCATCCTAATGCCACTGAAATGTTGCTGTAAAAATAATAGGTAATATAAAGTAAGTAATGTGAAGTTTTTCAATGTCTCACCGAACGTCCACTGCATCCTCCATGACGGTCATGTCCGTCTTGCACTTGGCTGAAGGGTTGATTGCGAGCTCGGCCGGCGGAATGACAAAGCTTTTGCTCAATGGCAGCCACATGCCTTCTCCCAAGGTGTAGGTGAATCTATGGTCACAAGGTGGTGGTGGACAACAATAATTAAATTTACTACACTTTCATACAGTATATCATCTCCATCAAAACGAGGTGCACAAAAACAAGGAAGAACAAAGTGAGAAGAAGCATATAAAAGATGTCCACCCAAGACGACTTTAAACACATTATTATCACAAATTAATTATGCATGGTTTCTTGTACAAAAGATGGAACTTATTGAATAAACGCTTAATGACAATTTTCTGCAGACTAAACACATTTTTACATTTGCATTGTTCAATTTGCATTAAATAAAAATATGCTAACCTAGCATAGGGAAAGGCCACTAAATTTGCAAGCATCTTGTGTCAGTCAGGAATGGGAGCGATAAAGGTGCTGTTAAAAAAAAGTGAATAAATTATTGCTATCCAATTATCATCCGTGTTTCATACTCAAATGTTCTATGTATCATCACTATCCCTTGAATTTAATGCTTTGGATTCTAGTGAGCGATTATGGGTTTGTCTAGTCTATTGAAACCATATTATACAATAATTCTGTAGAAGCCATTGCAACTGGTCAAATAGCAGCACTAGAGGAATGCTTCAATTCCCAGTGACGTTGTATGAAGTGTGTGAGTGACCATAGGCACCGTATAACATCCACTGTACAGCCTCATACGGTACTGTAGACACCAGAAGACTGTTATGCTGTATTACAGTACGGTATTAGGCCGCATCATGTCGGTTAATGTAGGCCAGTGATTCCCAACCTGGGGTCCACGGCCCACTCTAGGGGGCGCTAGAGTTCACAGCTTGATCTTATTTGCGTTGAGGTCAAACATGCATTAAAATGTTTGACTGTAATTTAATTGTAAAATGTATACATTTTAAAACTGTTATTAAAAATCATATGCAATGCCAAGGCCAATCTAAAAATTATAGCCTATTAATGGCAGAGACACGTTTAAGCAGTAGGCTAATCCTTCTATAAATAAATCCACAGACATCAGAAAAGTATTTGAAAGTGTAGGCAGTGATTTACAAAGAGCCACGGAGGCATCACTTGAATGTGCGGATTAAGAGCCGCACAATATTGGAGGGGTGGGCTGGGGGCTCCAAGGGAAAAAGGTTGTGAACCACTAATGTAAGCTACTGTGAATGGCAAGCCGTCTGAGACGTTTCTGTTTGCTACTTATTCTTATACTGTACATGTAACAAAAATTGCCTGTGTGTTTACAGTAATTGTAATACACTGGCCTGGGCAAATAGGCTGATGGCTGGCCCTGCAAGCGCTCATTGATATTCAAGGTCATATGCGACATTTGGAGCAGACGTGGCACTTCAAAGCCCTAAACATTTAAATTAGGAAGGGTGGATGATGTGCGAGTGCTTCAAGGACAGAGTGACTGTACAGTAAATGCCTCACTCAGCTGGACATCATTTTTTTTAAACGGAAAAGACAAGTATCCATCCCGTGAACAAAACAAAAAGCACAATGCAATGTACTGTATCAGAGTGGGTGACAAAGATGTCAGCCCATTCCAAGGCCTCTACTGTCTACTGGCAGGAAGACGGTGCTCGCAGCTACAGTATAGCAGTGGTCTATAGTACAGCACATGTACTGTGTAAAGACGGCCTCTGTTGGAAAGCAGCGGTGTGCAAAATAATCAGGTTATTGTTGTTTTCCGGCGCTGGTGTTTTGAAAGGGTTGGTTTCATAAGAGGTGAGGAGCAGAACATGAATAGGACTTTCCCTTTCTTCCCTCACTGAGAAATCGATTTGGAACGCAAAGCATATAGCGCTGACGCTTGCACACCGCATCAGAGGCTTCAAATTGTATCTGAGAATTCAAGTGTTTATCTTGTATGCACTCCAAAATTGCATCCAGTATACACAGAAAAGAGGCATTCTGCCAACTGCCAAAGTATTTCTATCCAGGGCATATTATAAAAGGTGGAGGGAATGACACAGCTGAATAAAACAACCATCAGACAAATTGCCTCTGTGTAATACAAAATATATCTTATTCTGAGCAATAAGCAATATAAATCAATAACAAAAAGTGAGCATGTAAATATATTGTATTAATATAGCATAGTGTTAACCATATCTGTTGGTGATAGCTCTTGCAGGTGAGGCTGTGTTCTTTTGTTCTTCAGCATGGGAACGGAGTACCTGAAGGAAACGCAAAGGCTTGGCTCTGCCATGTCAGGTTGAAAATGGAGTCTCACACCCTCTTAGCTGGCAGTGAGTTATGAAAGCAACACAGTCCTGCTGCGCGTAGAGACTACACTCAGCCTTTTTATCTTAATCATGAGCAAAGGAAAAAGGGTAATGTGCTTTGCCCTACTCCAAAGACTGTATGTGACCAAGGCCAGACTCTATACAACAAAAGAAAAAAAAGAACAAACTCCCAGGCTAGGACACAGCCACGTTAAAAAAAGAAAATAGCACATGTGATGGAATCCCAATTCTGATGAAAAAAAGTATTGTGAAGTTCCTTCTTACCTGAAAATGCGATCAGACGGCTGTTCTCCCATGACGAGATCAAACCCACGTTGGAAAATGGTGTAAGGCCAGGGACTAGCATGAGAAACAGATCAGTGACAGAGAAAGAGGAAAGAATTGTGAGTGCTGCAAAACGTCTGTGTTCAAAGTGCATGAGAATAATCTTTAAATGCTTCTGCAACCCCCAACCCCATCACCCTTTATCAAGTCGTACTTATTTCTGCCTTCCAATAAGCAACAAAAATCAAACCCAGAGTTAGGCTGTTTGTAAATGCTGATTTAAAAATGGCTTCCCCGGCAGCAACAAGGCGACATGACTTTGTCTCGGCATCTACTCGCCAGCCACACAAAGGAGTGAGGTGTCACGAAGAAAGACAGTGAAAGTTGTCGCGGAGAGCGAGAGAAAGAGAGAGAGAGAGAGAGAGAGAGAGAGAGAGAGAGAGAGAGAGAGACTGGGAAAGGGTAAACATGTGAAACGATACAGAACGATGAAAGAGAGAGAGAGAGAGAGAGAGAGAGAGTATGATGGAGATGAATGAGGGATGGCAGGCCAGGGATTAAACTGTGCACAGAGGGAGAACAAGAAGGAGAAGTGACAGGGTTTCCGTGTCACTCTGACTGAACCTCTGCGCTACTGTAAGCAGAAAGATGGCGGCTTTGCCGCCCCTAGCGCAGGCCGCTAGACATTCAAGTCAGTCGGCGATGCCCGTCCTGTCACCAAGTGATACGACGACATGGAAAGCATGGGGGAATTTGTCGCCAAAAAGATTCAATACGCATGAACATTCTAGAGACAAACAAACACTGAATGGTGAACCTACATTGACCCTGTCGCTCATCAAATGTTTCGTACAGTAGCGTCCCTGAAGCCCACAAATCCAGTGGTGTCAATTTATGTGTTATTGATTACTGGTTGATAATAGTTATTGGTGTGTGTGGAATGTGGTACACTCGTGTTCCTCCCTAGAGGTGCCTGGAGGCACTGCAGGGGGTTGAAATGGAGGCAGAGAAGCGAAAGAACGTTGAGTACCACTGCTGTGTGTGGTGCTGTTTGTGATGAATGGGTGGCACAGGCATGTCCGGCATGTTCCTCTTCCATTAGGAGCAGATGTCACATGCCGGACATGCCAGTCCTGCTCCCTCTGAACCAATAGTGGCGACATCATCTTACATAATCATTAACAAAGTCTCAGCTCACGGTGTTCCATCACAGTGACGTGACCGAGTCCATTGTCACAACACACCCTGCCCCTCGTCAGCCTATGACCTCATAGTGGTTCCTAGTACATTGCAAATAAGGCGCACAAGCTTGACACTGTCATAGTTATGAACCTGGCCAATGATGTTTTTTTCTTTTTAAATGGATCCACAAGTGAGACCATACTAGATGGGAAAATGTGCTTGTAAAGCACTGTAGCATGTACAAATTGGTAAAATGCTCCATTTCCCAAGTAACCGTTAAACCCCTGTCCACCCACACAGATGTTTCAAGTGGATGTGGCTCATTAACTTGGAAGGACTGTGTGGGGGGCATGTACAGAACCCAGCAGCTGGTTTGGCATGTCCCTGACTAGTCCATGTCAGTGTTATTTTACCTTTTAAGGACAACACCTTCTTCATGATTGTTTATACTGCAGCTATGTTAAACTTAAACAACAGCTTAAACATTTTAGAACACATGCAGAGGTTTCTAGGGGCTTTAGTAGTTACTTTAAATAGTTAATTAGTTAGTTAAATAAAAAATACGTCTGGGTCAGTTACTGTGGTTTACCTATATACTGAGCGTAGAGGCTCGTGTGACGCTTGCTCTGGTGGCTGGGGCCGGTATTGTTGCAGTGTTTTCTGTTTCCAGGGTGACGGACTGATTGACGCACCTGACACATGGGATATAAAGCGCCGCTCTGCCACTTCTCCAGCATCTTAAGTGGAAGCAGGACGCTGTTTTCCCCGAGTTCCCCCTGCCTTTGGTTTTCATTGTCTGCTACCATTTTCACATTGTAACTTTTGTAAATTAAACGTATGCGCTACGTACTCCAGAGTTCCTCCCTCATTTGTGTCCGTCTCTGAGCCTGGTCGTGACATATGGGGACTCGTCCGAATTTGTTCCAACTAACAAATAGTTAATAATCTTGCTATCATTACCATTCCATATTACAATACATAGTTCATGGATGTGAAAGTGTCTTCACTGCTATGCAGTATGTTTGTATGTTTAGCAATGGAATTTAGGATTGCAATACATCTACACACTGTGAGAAGATCACCCAGCAGTTTGAAATACTGTATGTTATGGAGGAAGTTAGCCAAGTGTCTAGATTGCATGTCTTGAAATACATTCTGTAACGAGGCGTGATCAAAAGCAACAGACTCCATGTTGGCAAAAAGCCAACATGGAGCATGAAGCAATGTCACTAAAGAGACTTCTCTCTTGGTAGTTTCATTACTTTGATCACATAGCGTTTATGGCCTAATATTTACAAAAAAATGATAATTGCTGCATGAGATAAACATAGTTGCCACTTAAACAAAGTGGTCCTTAATCTTAGGGAGCCACTAATACATGCCAACGAAACAGTAATAATGTGATGAGCAATGGCCTACAGTTTGACTTTTAATAGTTTTACTGTTGACACATGACTTGCTTGTGAATCTGTGGATATTTAGGAACTGCTTTCCACCAAACTGGCTGCTGAATTTTAATTGGCATTTTGCAAAATTACAGTTCTTCGCACCATTTATCCCTGCAAAAAACAGGCTTGTATAATGCTTGAAGGTGTAGAGTGCTTTCCATGGATTTCAGTGTGGTAGTGAGAAATCACAGGCCATCATTACGTGGTTATCATAACTTACCCCTGATTGGGCCCCCATTCATTGCGAATGCAGAGGTGCTTATGGACTGGGTCTTTCATGTAGCCATCAAGACAAAGGCATTCACCTGCAAGAAAAAGACAATAACAAGTATTAAATGCAATGAATCCAATAAATGAGGCCATTGTTATTTTCAGAACATGTATTTATTAGGGGTGTAACGGTACATGTATTCGTATCTAACCGGTGCATGCATTTGTACGGTGTGCTGAGAAGACAGCTGAGCGAGCATAATGCAGAACCAAAACTTTTAAAAGGCTTTTAAAAGCCTTTAAACTGTAAGCCTTGGCTCAAACGGCCTGCCTGTTGGATCAGAAAAGCACGGTGTGATACCGTTATTCTATAGTAAAACTTGTTGCACAATGCACAACTAGTTTTTCCTCCACCTTTGGACACTGCCATGCACGCAAACTGGACTGCTGGATTGCTGGCGGATATTACCTGCCCTGCACCACTGGCACTATGTATGTCATTTACTGAATGCATCTTAATAAACGTTAAATTGCTGTAACGTGTGGAGGGGTTGACAGGGCAGCGCACACCAACAAACGCCGTTAAAGTCGTTAAATGAATCGGCTTTACACAGACGACTAAACTCAAACCAACACGAAACAGATGCAGCGTGGCATGACAATTACTATACATAAAACCACATATACAACATATACCCGCCTCCACACAGATGTACAGTGACTGACATAATAATGGTGTGTGTGTATGTCTCGGGCTTTCGGCCTGCCGCATAACACACCGGTGAGAATGAATGGGAGGGGGTGTGCATCTCCCAGTTTCAACTCCATTGCGCAGTATAAACATAATGGCAGGCATGCTTTAGCCAGTTGCATATAATCATTAATGCATTACTATATGACAAGAAGTAATGTGAGAAACAGAGTTATTAATACAACAATGTAACAGGAAAGAGAGCGTGCCTGAGCTAATACAATGTATTGTATTATTGTATGTGATACATTGTGTATTTCTACTTCTATGGCACTTTCTGTAAACAAATTAAATAAATGAGAGGCTTATAGGCTATAAGTGTGTTTAGCCTAAATGTGAATTAAAAACACCACTGTACTGAAAACATACCGAACCGTGATATCTAAACCGCGGTATGAACCGAACCGTGACTTCAGTGTACTGTTACACCCTAGATTTTATGTTTAATTGTGACTTGTAAGACTCTGCATGAGATGTATACACCTTACCATCTCCTTAAATCTACTCACTGTACATAAAGTTGGCTAATTATAAAGTTATATAGCAATATCACCAATAACTATGCAATGCTAAACATAACCCCTCTGGTCAGGAACTACAGTAATGGCCATGCTCTTTTTTTGGCTGATAGATCTCAGAAAAGTTCCTTCTGACATTTGGAGGCCAACATGATCCTTTGTGTGTTGAGTCAGGTCCCTATTAGGCATTACTTAAGCCTAGCCAATTGGATAATGAATAATTGACTGTTGAAGCTGAATTTTTACTCTGTGAATATTTTTATTCACCCAGAAATATAAAAATTATCACTCTGCAAGGAGTTGAATCATCTGTTTTTAAAAAGTTTAATATTTTAATTAATCTGAACCCTCTAGTATCTCATTACAGTATGCACAATAACATCAAGGTTGAAGAAGTCTACATGATCTAAGGAGTTGCCTTAGCTCACCTGCTACTCCACTAAATTATTCCCATATTCCAAAAACAAACTCAGGAGATCCCAAGGTCTTCACAGCCTGAGTAGCCTCCAGATTCACATAAATGAGTTGTGCAGTATACAGAGAGACGTGGCAGCAGAAAATGTTCAAGTAAAAATAGATTCATTATCCAAAACATTTGGCCTTAATAGACTCCATTCATATGGGTCTTTTCTCCACAGTTACAGGACTAATACCGCTGATTAAAACACACCCCCAATCACCCAGATGGGAAGTGATTAAGACACTGATTAGTCTCCATTTAATGAATAAAGAGATTTGGCACTGATTATTTGGTGAGGATCAGTCATCCAGCTTTTCTCTGGGCCCAGCTTTCCAACTTAATTGTAAGCAGACAAATAGGCAATATTTTGGGGTTATGTGTGTGAAATAACTTAAAATACTGTCTTGGTCCTCTTAATTTAATGCCATGCCATTCATGTTAATCATTGCAAAAAGTGAGAGGTTGTGGACTGTCGTGAAGCAACATTTCCGTCGGTTTCCAGTTTGAGTCATTCCCCAGCTGAGGCGATGGTAAAAAGGGCCAACAGGGTCTGTGCTCCACCTCTGGGCTTAAAAGGCGTGCTCCCCTTTGCCTTGTCTGCTAAATTAAGCTTGTTAGCAAAGAACACCGGCGCGTTACACCTCTTTGTTCTGTTGTCAGCTCCCAGAAGGGACGTGGGCCTTGACATGGTTGGCCGAGATTGATGGTGCCGCGCTGCGGCTTTAGAGGGTCACTCTAGGGTGACGTGTACAACATGCTATGCTCCTGTACTACAGGGGCAGATGAGTGAAAAGGTAGAGGAGCCACGCTGTCATACACCTGAACCATTGGAAAAGGTCACCTGCCAGTTATTGCCAAGCTGAGGGAAGTGAGCTTGACTCATTATGCGCCTCGCTTTGTTGGAAGCAGGAGGAAATTACTTTTCCCTGCCTGCATTAATGGAGCATCTGAGAACATTCTGGTTAGTGCAGACCTTTCTGTTTGACTCAGTACATCAGGAAGTACAGCCCAATGTGCACGCTTTGAATGCCAATACAAACTTTTAGTGGGAGTAAACATGGACGGCAGCTACTGTATGTAGCTATGTGAATCCCTTTAATCCTGGTATTCCAATACTGCTTGTCACTATCTTTGCAGGTTTGTTACAGTTTCTCTTTTTGGTTATGCATAGTCCTATATTGTGTGCTATTCACGGTATTTTAAAAATGCTAATTGTTTGGAAAGTACACAAATCACATACTCTTCACAACAGGTTAAAATAAAACAGTACTGTATGTAGCAATGGACTAATTTAGAGTGATTTATTACACTATTTTGCTGTGGTCTTTGTATATCATCATGCGCGCTGAGTCACTCAGCAGATACTGAGGTTGCTGTACAGACCCACTAACTTTAAATACAGTATGAGTCATTATTCACAATATCAGGATGAATGCCCACAGAAGGTTAAAAAGTAATTCATGTTGTTTAAATAGGTTTCCTTGTTTATTTCTAAATAAAAGGATTTTTGTTTTGTTTACATCTTATAATGTCAGATGCTACCAAATCATTTCCAAGTGACAGACAATGTTTTTCTGTTAACAAAAGTAACTTTTTTTTTTGTTTAATTACTTTTACAGCTTGCATCCATATGGCACTTTTTCCTTTTCTCAAGCATGTACTGTATTGGTAGCCAACTTTTGGGTTGATTAAACCCAAAGTAACCATTCAGTGTTAGCTATTTAATATTATGAATTATGGGACTGCAGTGATACAGTATCTACAGCTTTGCTTCTTGGTAGATGTGCGCACATGCTTATACTAAACGCACACACACGCACAAACACTTTATACATTATACTACAAGTAGGGTCAGAAGCTTGCCTGGTTTTGGAGCAGGTAATGCTACAATATATTGCTCAAGAATATAAGGGTTTAAGGGGAAACCCTCACTTAGCATTAGCATAAAATACACTACACGCCATAAAACACATGCCTAATAAATGCGTAGCCGCCCTAGGTTTACATTGACATTGCAGATTAACGTTTCTCTGCTTTGGCTGTGTCCACAAAGACACAGTGCAGATCTGCACCCTTGGGCTCATTATGTTGTTAAGTAGCTTCATTGAAACACATTTCAAGTATATGGAGTGTCAGTCTTTGCTAATATGAAATCCCCCGCACAGTGTCTTCACTTAGATAAAATATTCCAACAATGGCGTTGCTTTAAAGGTTCTGGCACAGCTTCCTCCCATAACCCTAACACAACCCATTTTCCCTCGACAGGCTTCTTTCACATGGCAGAGCACCCAATGGCCAGAGAGGTTGGAATAGAAATGCTGTCCTGTTATACTAGTGAAATCATGTCAATAATGTGCTTCGCTATTGCAGATACAGTGACATTTTCTTTTTTTAGATTTATATTATTAATACTTGATGAGACAAAAACTCAGCATGGTGGAAAGACGAGTGTTCTTTTACATTTATCGTGTTGCCGTTGAACTGTGGTGATCACCGTGTGATTGTCTTAATTGCTGTTTCAATAAACTTTCAGGTCACGCAGTAGTTGGCTTTGCGTTTGCAAGGTGTTACTTAAATGCAATTTCCCGACACTTGGCTGGTTCGCAATGTACTTTTATCACATGCTCACACGCGTCTTGCCCAAGTCTTTGCCACCTTAATTGGAATACAGGGTAGAAAAGTAATCGTTGCCAGCAGAAGTACACTTTGTTTCAGATCGTCACCTCTAAAACGAGATGGTTCATCTCAAGAGGTTTTTTTCCTAATTCATTTACATATTTGTGTCGGAATTCCCCCTCTTGCGTTTGACATCAGCACAACTAAAACATTGTTGTGTTGGTTTCTGACTCAAAGCATGTGCTCTGAGTGCTGAGTACCCCATGCTACCCTCTACACCGTCCCTACACTCCTACTGTACATGCATTAATTTGGGATTTTGCATGTGGGGGAGCCATATTTTTCGGGAAGGGGGGCCTATGATTGATTTTAGTTTTTTATTTTAAACATTCTTTTTAAACTACTTTCAAAGACGTTCGCTGTGGTAATGGGAGTGGCGAGTTTTGCTCAGTGGCATGTACTGAATTAATCGATTGTATCTAGCCTAAGTAGGTAAGCAGCAGCAAAAAACAATCGAGCCATATGTTCCCATCTTAAAGTTGTGCAGCCCACAAATCAACTCTCTTCCCTGTTTTATGCATTTACACTTGTGTGCACACTTTAAATTTGAAACAACAAACCATAAACAGCAATACATCTTCACTCTTGGTGTCGCTAGAGAAAACAAGGTGCGTACCATCACCCCAAGTTTCCACCGGGCTCGTCTCTGTCGCGGTCCGGCTCAGTCACGGAGCTCTTTTCAGTGCAAGTGAACCACCAAAGCGTCCCAGAAGCGTCTCAAGAGCGTCCTAAAAGCATCTCAGAAACGGCTCTCTGCTCGGCTCCGATAAAAATAGGCCAATCAGACAGGACTCAAACAAAACGACGTTCCGCTTCTGACACACTGCTGGTTGGGCAGGATGCAGTGCAGATGACGGAGCAAAAAATGGATCGCTGACGTGACGGAACAGTGACGCACCCGGTGGAAATCAGGCGTCATTGCAAAGCCACGTACTGTAACGTTGGATCACCTGTCTAAGACACCAACTGCAGGGTAGATCCATAATGTCTCTCACGTTTGTTATTGGGAGGGGAGACATATAGTACGTCACCGCGAGGCACGGCCAAGTCTTTTTTTGCATTCAATAAATGTACACAACACGATCTGGGGCAGACGCACAAGGAATGAGAGAGATGGGAATAGCAGGCAGCGGCAGAAGCGCGTGAACAAGGGCCCGTCAAACGCGCAGTGCTCAGACGAAAGGGCTCTGCCTGAAGCATGGGCGCCGTGTGTTAAAGAATTCACAATGGCGCACAAAGGAGCAGTGGAGATATTGTCGGAGCCCGTCTGCCTTCTCATCAGTATCTCTGCTCTAAGAGCTGAAAAGGACTACGTTGAAGTTATCTGAAGTGGCAATTCAGTCTCCCTGCAGCCATGCGCGCTGTTATGCGGTAGCGTGCGCACAAATAAGTCAACATACAGTTATGCATGGAAGAAACGCACACTCCAACAGACATACAATATAGGTTAATTATAAATGCATCCTACCAACACAACGCTATTACTGAAGAAATGCTTGAGGACAGACTGGTTCATATTCTTTATAAATACAGCGTTGCATTTAGGATGGGAGTGAAGGGGAGGGAACGGGTCAGTTTCTCAAATTACCCCCAAGATAGTGAGACAGGAATCCAACTGGTTCTAACTTTTTTGATTGGTTCCAAGGTATGAGAACTCACTCTCTTTGGCCCAGGGGATAACAGTGCTCCTGAATAATGGATTCAACTCTACTTCTGCCTTGAATGTGGGATTACTGCCTGCGCTTCTAATTAGAATGAGCCGATGACAGAGAGTATCTTAGGTTGATATCTGGGTAAAACATAGATGCACAAAACACTTTTGGTTTAATACCCGTTACTGATCATAAACAGACGCCACGAGAATGGAAATATGTGGCGCAAACTAGATTCTACGGTATGGCATCGTCTATTAAGCAGCAACCTACAGTATGAAAATGTAACTTCTACAGATAAAATAAATGACATTATAAAGTCAATGCAATGTACATGCTGCCAAATGAATAGGGGATGTTCCCAGCCTCATCACCTGTGTTGTGTGGGAACCATTTCCAGAAAGGACTCTTGGTAAACATTGATTAAATGCGTCTTGAGGCTTAGCTTCGTCTAGTCACTGCCGCCATGCAGCCCAAAGCCCAAGTCTGAGTATTTGTTTTCAAGCCGAGCATACAAAACTAAAGTCTAGCAATGAGAGAGAAAGAGCGCGAGATATACCGGGATAATGGCAAGTAATGCAGGCAACACCATGTACTTTAAAAACACGCCATGCGCATACTAGATAAACACAATCAGTGTTGGATCAATTTACATGAACAAAGTACCTCATAATACTGTGTATGCATTATCTTTTTTTTTAACATTTAATTAACAATTGAACCACTGAAACAGCAAGGGCATGTTTGCCCAACATGACTGGTTCTGCAGCTAACAGAAAGCTGACTGAAACAGAATTTTATCATACAATGAATCTTGATCTGGAGTCTAGTGGAAACAATATATTAACAGTATCAGCTCAGTCTGAATTCACTTTAAAATGTGTAATAAGACACTGGGCATTTGTACTTTGAAGAAGGAATGATTAAAGCCTAGCGGCCTATTCAATTTGAGAGATGGAACTTGAAATTATTGATACATAAATACTTTAAAAATCAGCTTGCAGACATCTATTACGTAAACTGGGACACCTGACCAAGTGTAAAATAATATGTATAAAATACTGCTTTTCTCTGCCCTAACAACAAGGAAATCCCATAGGGAAGTTCTTTCTTGTCATGTGCTAAGTTGCAGTCTTGGTTAATAATGCTCAAGCAAGGCATGTAAAAAACATTTCTTTCCAGGGAATCTAATAATTATACCAGGATTGTCAAATGGAGAGAGTCTGTGCCTGTACAGGACATATCCCTAATTCCAAAGCACTCTGGCATGTGGGCTTGCATCCACATGACAGTTGTTGCTGCCTATGTTGACAGACCCGTATGGTACATGGCTAGGGGGTTCCCTTTAGATGTGACACAGAAGCATACATTGGCGTACAATGTGTTGTATGCATCGTATTGATTGGCAAATATAAATCTCTCTGTTTACATAATAGGCCTGATGACAGACTACTGAACAGATAGATGACAAGATGGAGTAAAGCATAGACAACACACATTTTTGTAAAGAAAATATTAATTGTGTTTCTGAACTTACATTTAAACAATTGTCTAAGCTGTCAGCAGTTAATCATAACAGAGAATATGTATTAAATACATACGGAATTCTGGCAATGCTATGCTGAATTTAACTATTCAATTATTTTAGCTTTATTTTGTATGTATTTTGTAGTCATAAACTAGATATGTTTTTTACATATTGTGGAGAAGGATGATCCCAAGCAGAATGTAAACATTTAAACTGCTAGCAGCTACTAGCGAGTAAAATCAAGAAGGCATCAGTATCTTGTATTTGTCATTAGTATATGATGAAAAACACTGAAAACAGCGGCGGCCCCGGCCCGCGCGGGCAGGCGCCGGCGCGGGGGGCGCGGGGGGGGGGGGGGGGGGGGGGGGGGTG
>JAODUE010020715.1:0-16660 GCA_027564755.1 Amblyopsis hoosieri | reverse complement strand
CCTACCCACACACACACACACACACACACAGACACACAGTACGCGTTTTGTAAGCCTGATTGTTTTCGACTTATTAGCATATGTATTCTAAAATTCTGTTTTATACTTCCCTGCTTTCTTCATGGAGAATGTGGTGGGATCAAAATGGATTCACTGGAGGAGAGTGATAAAGACCTTGTTAAACAACAAAATGTTCAACCATTCTGTTTCATCACCACGCGGCTCTCTTCCCTTGGATTTCAAATGGGAATTGTGACTGGAATTAAATATTTTGTATGCTACTATATCTACACATGGGCCTCGTTTCTGGGTTGAGGATGGTCGGATATCATACCATATAGGCTAAAACAATGAGCTGAGTCATTTATGAAAAAATTATCAAAAATAGGATCTGCCCAAAGTCATTTACTGTACATTTCTCAACCCATTTGTATACCCAGTTGAACATTTGGCATTCCATAAGAATATACAGTATATATATATAATATACCCAATCACCTTTTAAGTGAAATTCTACAAAAACGTTTTGCTTCATGAACACCCCAATAACAAGTTGGCTACAGTGAGGAAGAGATGCAGAGATCTAATACTATATTGATAAGACCTATTTTTCAGAGGTCAAAATACATTAATCTACTCTCTTTTCAACATGTCAGGGCTTGTTGGCATGATAGTTTATTTTCCCCACAGACGTCCAGTTCAATATAATCATTACATCGAAACCTTTCATTATATGATCCTCTCATCTTTCCCTGTCAATTCATCTGTCAATCAAATCCTACATTTGCTTCTTGACTTTCCTTCCATTCAGTTTAATATTGAATTGAATAATATTTAATATATTTTAAATGTATGTAACTTAATTTTATTAGTTGTATTTTATTTATACATGGACAACTCCTCTACTGTGAGTATTAAGCATGTAACAACAGAATAGAGAACACTTACAGTATATACTGTATATACTGTAAGCATATTATTATTATCATTATCATCATCAATCGGAAATCGATAAAAAAAAAAAAAGAATTATTCACTCTAAATTGCTGTGATCACAATTAACCGCATTGTAATGTATTTGTTTTTTTATAGAGAGGACCGTATACAGAGACAGGAAGCGAGTGGGAGAGGTAAGTCAGGGAATGATTGGTAAACTTCCTCAGGCCAGATTTGAACCCAGGCTCATCACAGAGCTACCACTTACACCACAACCTGAAAAAAATAGTTGTTTGCTGCTATAGTAATGTTTCAAATAATATAGACACCTTTTGAATCACCAACCATTTGGAGCATAAAAGAAAACACTTCTAGCTTCATTTAATAGATATTGGGAAGATTTAGACAATGCAAGCAGCCAGGTGTTCCATTCCTTCACTCTCTCTCCCGTCAGCTATTCGGCTTATTTTATTTAGCATATACCGGTATGTACAGGTATTTAGAGAGCAAGGGCAGCAGTGACGTTGTCACGTAGACGTGGGGCGCAGGAATCTGTTGTGTATATAAAATAAGTTGAATAGCTACGGGAGAGAGAGTGAAGGAAAGGTGGCATAGTTTGATCGATGTTTGTGGCATCTTACTGGCATCTTAATAAACATCTTCTTTTTATAACCAATCAAACGTTTTCTCACTTTGTGTCACTGGAGGAAAAGTGATACCGCACCGATATTGTAATAACCAGAGGTCCTTACCACGGTTCGGATCAGAAGTCTAGAAAGTAACACAAGGGAAGCACAACGAATGCATTTAAACCACATTAACAATGGCAGACGACAAGCACAACACTAGTGCACACAGAGACAGAAGATATTACATTCTATCCTGTAACCTCGAGTCACGCCAATGATATCCTGGGTGTTTTTGCTGTTGTATGGTACAGTAGCTACTAAAGTTGAAATGCTTCGGTTGGATTTGAATTTGACAGTGCAAATTGTACATACCCCCGCTGTAGTCCAAAGCGTCTATTTATACAGTATGTGAACTTTACTTCTAAACTCCACCTTTGTCCTTCTTCATAATGCTATTCCAGTCTCTGCTCGTATGAATTGGCCCAGTCAGCACGCTCAAAGCTTTCCACAACAGGTAGTAGTTTAAAAGGAGATAGATAGTGTTGCGTCAATTGTGTTAATCATTTTTAATGTGTTAAACATTTCAAATGAATCTCAAATATTAATGTGTTAACGCTCCCAGCCCTATTACAGTGTTGGGCAGTAACTAGTTACTGTAATATAATTACTTTTTTCAGTAACTAGTAGTGTAACTGATTACCATTTACAAAATGGTCATAATATTACAATAACTAATCCAAGTAGTGCTGCATTACTATTAGGCTAATTGAACCAACCTGTCCAATCATCTGGTTTGAGAGGCTGCAATGTTTTCACTTTGGCTGATTGTTGACTCCTGAGGTTAAATTATACCACAGCACATCGCAGCCATCCTTGTCTGCTAAACAGCCATGTACCCATAAGCAGGTATTAATTAATTAATGTAGAGGTACATGTCACGAAACCGCAGCCGTTCTTGCCACTACGGTACAGGTGTCTAGCTGCTAGTTACAGCATTACATTGGATTACGTGGATGCTATTATCCAAAATGACTTACAATGAGTACAATTACAAATGCGCACAGTGTGGTGGTGTTGTTGTTCTCCCCCTCCCGTCTGTACCCACCTGTCTCTGGGTCACACTGGTGTTCACAGGGGTCCAGCAGACGTCGGCCACACAGCTCGTTGAGCCACGGCCCGCTGGCATTCTGCTGGTAGTACAGAAGCACCTGGGCCGGATTCAGCCAGTCGGAGGCGTCCAATTGGCTGCCCTGCAGCAAGATGAATCTGGAACCTGGGAAGCAGAGCCATGGAAAGAGAGAGTTGCGCCAACGAAAGTTCGACATTTTCAATGGTCACATTGCTCATGGAGAGGCAAAACAGTTCCAGGAAGTGCTTGGTGGGCAATTTGAATCAATATATACAGATATATAACTCAATATTTTGGTAATTAGTAGTCAATAAATGCACAGATTTTAATTTACTATTTAATTTAGAAGGTACTTTTAGAATATGAGGCTCACGTCGGGGAACTGTTTTGAGGCTCCACGATCTGCCATTGCTGTGAAAAAATGGTCCATTGGCGTGAACAGAGATGACGCGACTCTCTCTATACATGGCTCTGCTGAGAGTTACAGCAGCTACACAAGTTTGGTTCCTGCTGCAGCAGAACCATTAAAAAACTAAAGAAAGAAGTAGTTCAAATGCTTGTGTGTGTGTTGTGAGTTTGCATCTATCCCAGTGAGATGGCCTAATTTGGTCGAAAGTAGACAGCGGGCGATCTAGCAACAAGAACAAAGTCAGCTACAAATTAAACAATTTGTACTTTCAAACTTCCAGAGATCTTGATGCTGCTGAGCCTTCAGAAAATGTGTTAAAGTTATTTTACAGTAGGTAGTCAGAAAAGACTTTCCATTTGGTATATATACTGCATACTGTGTATATATACATACACACACACACAAGCCTGTTATTAGGTAAATGGTAAATATTAGGTACACCCTGTTCAATACCTTGTTAATAAAATCGCTAATCAGCCAATCACATGGCAGCAACTCAATGCATGTAGACGTGGTCAAGACAACTCGCTGAAGTTCAAACAGAGTATCAGAATGGGGAAGAAAGGGGATTTAAGTGACTTTGAACATGGCATGATTTTTCGGTCAAAGACAGGCTGTTCTGAGTATTTCAGAAACTGATGATCTACTGGGATTTTAAATCTTTACAAAGAACGGTCCAAAAAAGAGAAAACATCCAGAGAGCAGTAGTTGTGTGGACGAAAATGCCTTGTTGAGGTCAGAGGAGAATGGGCAGAGACCATAGAAAGGCAACAGTAACCCAAACCCGTTACAACCAAGGTATGCAGATTACCATCTCTGAAGGCACACCACGTCCAACCTTAAAGACGATCTGCTACAAGTAGCAGAAGACAACACCGGGTGCCACTCCTGTCAGCTAAGAACCTTTCGCGGAGGATCACCACAATTGGACAATAGAAGATTGGGGGAAAACGCTGCCTGGTCTCACGAGTCTCGATTTCAGGTGCGACATTCAGATGGTCGGGCTGAACTTGGCGAGAACAACATGAAAGCAGGGCTCCATCCTGCCTTGTATCAACTGTTCAGGCTGCTGGTGGAGGTGGTGGAATGCTGTGTGTGTGTGTGGGAGGGGTTTGATAGATCTTAATCCAATAGACCACCTTTATGATGTGGTGGAACAGGAGATTTGCATCATTGGTGTGCAGATGACAACACTGCAAATGTTTAAATGTAAAAAATATACAAATAAAAACATCACGCATTTAAAAAATGAGGTATGAACAAAAATGTGTTTGCTGGTGGAAAGGCTCATCAAGTTGTTAAAAATGAATAAATACAAATATGCTGTATGGGTGTTTGCTTTGCTTTGTATACGTTTGTCTAGAGATGCCAGTGAAAATGAATGCAGCATTACATCTTGATATCTCTTAAATCAGAGCGCACACACACAATCTAATACAGAACAAACAAAGAAGCCTTTGACTGCTGCTATTAAAGCTACAGTTGCAAGGGCTTACTCTGTCAGCGTTCTCACCCAACTGTCAAAACGTTTGTTATTCCTATTAAACCGATTGTATATGTTCAGAGTGATATGGGAAGTTATTGGTATTGTGTAAAACCTAGTTTGATCTGATAAAACCTGATTAGTTCCTGCGGTGGCTAAAGGAGGAAGGGGGGGGGGGCAAGGAAAAAAGTTGCAACTGCAGGTTTTATCTGGTCACATTTTAAAAGCAGACATGTGGACAGCTGTTGGCATAAAAAGCTTACTCCCCTAGCGGAGGAATCCAGATTTTCATCAGATTCGCTGTGACATCAAATGGAGTCTGATGAGATTGTGGGGACATTTATGGAAACGTTCTTAAAAATAAATAAATAAATAAATCTCTCCTTTTTTTGTAATTCAACAGGCGAATTTGACATCTTTCATCTCACCATTCAAAGTTCCCTCCCTGGACACATCCCTGGAATGTTTAATATCTCCTTGGCAGGGCAGGCATATACCAGCAGAATGCAGTGGTGCACCGAATCAAATCAGCCCTCCAAATGATAGATGAGTGAGTCTAGTCACAGTCTGTAATGTATGTGGCCTGCCAACTCGCTCTGGTGACAGCTGCAAAATGCCAATGAGCCAGTAGGAGGCGGTACTTGGCCCCTGCAGTGGATTCTCTCTCCCTGGCCCAACCCCCAACCCCACCTTCATCCTGCAGGTGCTGCATTGAAATTCATTAGCAAGGTGGTTGAACACATCAGAAAGCACAAGAGTGATGGAGGGCTTGCTGCGGGTGGTCACTGCACTGCGACCTGGCCTCAATGTGTTGTGGTCTCTGGGGGAGAGAGGGGTTCGACCTGACATCTACCTTTGTCTTTGAGGGAGAGCAAAGTTAATCTATGTCTCCACAAAAAAAATGTAAAAAGCACGAGCGGCCCACTGGCAAGATGGACAACAGCAGACCCTCCCTTCCCACCCGCCCACCCCCCCAAACACACACACACCCCCCACCACAATCACCGCCACCTCGGTGTCGCGTAAAAATGCCACCGGAGCCTCAGGATAGCGGGTGTTTTTTTGGGCAGGGGTGGGGGTCCGATAGTTCCAGCAAGTCCCAGTGAGTAACTGTAAACTGCGCAAATGTGTGTCGGTGTGTGCTTGCGTGCGTGTGTGTTTGTAGAGTTAACCTGACACGCCAGCTGGATTGTTTACACAGAACCATCTGGGGAGCAGTCCATTGGAAATAAACTCTTTTTTTTTTTTTTTTACTTGCCAGGTGATTCGACGAACCTGTGAACCAGTGGAACCAGTGGAGCTAGTTCAACTCTTGCTGAAGCCAGTCAGGAGAAGAGTGAAAACATATTTTCTATCGAGAAAAGCCTTTAGTGCCGCTCTTTGCTCTTCAAATACATTATAATCCAACCAATGCTATTGCAGCACTATGTTAGCCTCTAGGAACTTCTTGCTGCCCATCCACCTAAACCATGCCCGTAGGTCGCCAGTGTTGGGCGGTTACTGTAATATTATTAATTTTTCCAGTAACTAATTACTTTTCCAAAACAGTAATAATATTACAATTACTAATCCAAGTAATGCTGCATTACTGCATTACAAGAATGAGATTTCTGGTCCTAGCAACCTTAGGGTAGGTTAATTGAACCAACCTGTCCAATCATCTGGTTTGAGGCTGCAATGTTTTCTCTTTGGCTGATTGTTGACTCCTAAGGTCCATTATTGTTCCAATAAAGATGATTCAGTTCTAAAATGAGCTGGCTACACAGGTTGTCATTTTTCTGAAGGGGCGAGGCAGGGTAGTGATTGTGAAAGTAATATAGTAATGTACTGTAACTAGTAACGTAACTCATTTATTTGAATACCCAGTAATAAGTAAAGTAATAGGATTACTTTAAGGAGTAAGAAGCAACTAGTAACTTATTACAATTCCTGAGTAACTTGCCCAACACTGCTGGTCACGCACTAGGGTTACCGGCCTGATGCACCAAGGACGCCACGCACCCCACGCACCCCAGGCCAGTCAGGCCGGGCAGGGTGGGCAGGGTGGGCAGCGGGGACTCACCGTCGGCGATGAGGTGCTCCGGGACGTGCAGGATGACGCGCACGGCCAGACTGCAGGCCAGGTGAGACGTGCACACCAGGGCGATGGTGCAGCTGACCACGCTGATCAGGGTCAGGGTGGTCTTATTGATGGGGCTCCGCGGGGACCCTGCTGCAGGGAGGCACGCACGCACGCACACACACACACATATGCACACAAACACATGTGCACGCGCGCGCGCAAACACACACACACATACACACATGCAAACGTGCCCACACACGCACAAACGCACACACACAAACCGGGGGAAAAGAGAGGCAGGGGATGAAGATGAGTGAGTGAAGGGGATGGAGGGGGGGTATGAAGAATAGGAACATTTAAAGCAGTGGCTGCCATATTTCATATAAACCCCCCACACCCCCAAACACACACACACACACCTACACACACATACATGCATATGAATGTCATACAGCTTCATGCTCGCTTCCGGACAGCGTTGTCATAAACACATCTGGTTTAAAGTCTGTGGGAAGGCATGGGAGAGATAGTGGTAGATGTACCAGAGCTAGGAGGCTCAGCCTGTGGACATCAACGTGCATTATGAGGTGTGTGTGTGTGTGTGTGTGTGTGTGTGTGTGTGTGTGTGTGTGTGTCTCCTAGGCTGCTTTCAATGGGTACGCTTTCTTCTTCTCCATCTCCTGCTCTCTCGTCTGCTACGGAAGCCATCCCTCGGTCAACAAAGGGGAGTTCACATACGCACACGCACGCAAACGCTCTCACACACTCAAACGTGATCAAACGACACAAGCACTTTTTCAAACTGCGTATAGTAGTGCACTAGGCGCACGGACGCACGCACGCACGCACGCACACAACCCAGTAACCCAGATAATGGCTTGAAAATATTCAGATAAAGTGCGGCTGGGTTCAAGGGCTCTTTTTCAAAATAACATAATTCTGTACTTACATCATCAGTCTGGCACAACTTTTCCCGCTACAGCAAATTCTTTAGCCAATAATGTAGGACTGGATGATCACACACACGCACGCACGCACACACACGCACACGCACACACACACACACACACAGTGTCTCATCCACAAATGTTAAGTGTGATTATGACTCTGGTACTTAAAATGTTCAATAAAAGGCAAAAACACCACTGAAAAACAGTTCTTTATGTCTAGCGACTAGTATTTGTTTAGGAGTAGTTCAGCTACGGTAAGCTTCATGGGATCCACTGTGGCACACGGTGGATCATTCAGTATAAAACCATTACATGGTTTATACACACAAATTAAAGACTGTACATGTATAGCTTGTTTTATTTGTCTAAAACACCTTTCAGTGAATCTTTATTGTCAACACACACAAAAACCAAATAAAAAAACTTGATTAACTTTCTTTCTATTTTCAGCCAGCAAGCCTAATATGACTAATGCATTTCTCGAGGAGGAGGGTGTTAACGTCATAAAAATAATTTAACATTCCCTGAAATCCTCCTTCTAGTCCAATCAAAACAATATTTGGCGTTGGTGTTCTAAGCGCGCTGTTCTATTCTTACACCTCGTTCTAATTAAAGGTGTTGGCTATGCTTCTGCGGGCCATGCCTCATGTATGACACCTGTGTGGATGACGGCGGAATAATTGGACTGGAGGCGTTGCAGAGCCTTGTACGGCCGCCTGACAGCCGCTCTTATTTTGGGGGCATTGTCTCTATTTTTCTCACCACCTATCCTTCCGCAACCCCATTACTGTACATCACAGCTCCACCGAGTTGGCATGACGACAAACAAAGCATGCTGCACTAGTTCACTGTGTGCGCCGGTTGTTTACACGATGCCGGAGCACTGGTGGAAATAATATATGTGTGCAATATTATTCCCGTATTAATGTGTGTGCATGTAGCCTGGACTTAAAACATACAGTACATTAAACTAGGGCCTGATTATTTTGTTCGGGAATACTGACCTTTTGTTAAACCCTTGGTTCTGTAGTATCCATACCCTCATACAAGTCGGCACCATGATTGTTTGGATTAATACTCAGGAAAGTGAAAATAACCCTAAATACATTTTCCAACCTTCCGTTGACTTACATTATTTCTCAAAAACATATTTCTAATACTTCTTACAAAGTCTATACTAGCATTCATTCTCAAATGACTTTGGTTTGAAAATAAATAAATTACATTTTGCATTATGAGATTATTTGCGAATACAAACTACTAGAGGTAGTAATAAGGCAAAAGGAGGTAGAAATAATAATAATAATTGTCCAGTTTCTTGCGGAATTTACAAGAGATTACACATACGCAAGATTTCTTTCCTTGGAGACATTAGCTATTGATATCAGTAATTAAAGCTGCATACGGAACTGTGACTAACATCTGAAAATAAAAACGTAATAAACATTATTGCAATTAGCCCCCCTAGGCAAACCAGATGGATAACATTTGAACCCTTGGATTTGCTGGGAAAAAACAATGCCCTGCCGGTGTACCTACAGTACAGTACCCGTACACTGAAAATTATAAGACGTTTCTGCCTTCATGTCATTGATATAACGACGCCTCAAAACATTTCTACAACTACAGTGAAGGAAACAATCAAAAGCCGCCAATCCAAAGTAAAGAGAATCCTTCAACAGAGTGCAGTGTCCTATGTTCATGAGCAGACGGTCAGCTATCCTACGCAGCTTTAAACCAAAATAATCACACATTGTTCAAAGAACAGTGCTTACACACACACACACACACACACACACACACACGACAGTACAATTGCTGCCGTTAACATCAGACATTAATTCATATTACAAGTCGTCTCCACAATTGCATTGAAATCACGCTTGCACGTACAGCACACAACACAGAGGCCATTCATCAAGAAGTGTGTGATGTTTCTGGGGTGGGTCATCATGCGTCATGACAATGGCAGTACCGTCGGTGGGAGGGTGGTATACACAGTCTGTAGTTGAATTGAACTTCTTCCTTACCCCCTGAGCCCCACGCGCTGTTGGCGTGACCATTTCGCATACCTCGGCTCCGGCGACGGCTGCGGTTTGGGTCGGTGTAAAAGGCCAGCTGAGGCTCGCTGTCTGCCTCCGTGCCGGAGTCGCCGTCCGGGTTCAAGAACGTTGAACCCGCTGTTGGATTCACACAATAGAGAATTTTTTTTTTTTGTGGGTGGTGTGTGGGGGCTCATTCATCTGGAGCGTGTAACTGGAGGATGGAGATAGGATGGCCTTAAAAATTACCAGTAAGTTAAGTGTTTCCTTAAGTCCAATCATCACCAGAGATATTATTATATTAATATTGAGGTCTTAGGAAGAAAATATGGTCAACCTTGGGTTCTTTTCAAGTTTTGGTTTTAAATAAATAGTTTTAAGAGTAATAAATGTAGTCCTTCAGTAAATGCTATGTACTGTAAGATGTCACGTTTCATATTTTTTAACCACAATACTTTTAGTTTTGCTTTGTACATGTGAATAGGTAGATCTACTTCCTTTCCTGTTTGGAAATAAGGGCATGCCCACAGACAATGCTTTCTTCGCATTAATAAAAAGTCGCCTTATCCAGAGAATGTACTCAGGCAATAACTTGCGCCGTGTGAAAGCAGGAAATGTGCTAATTTTTACCCATTGAATGACCTCCGTCCTATTTTTACCCATTGAATGACCTCTGCCAAAACATCAGATCAAATTTGATCAAACATGAAAAACGGATCAAAACATTGTCCATCTCTCTTGTCTGTTTTAGGCTAAAGAGAGATTAGACATCATTATGATCTGTTTTTCAACCCCATCCATCCAATAAATGCACGACACATACCAGTGAGATATTAGCCATGAGATGAAAACCAGACAAACTGTAAGGGATGCACACCATACATATCAGACATGTCAGGATGAAGACCAACAACATGACTGTAGTTTGGTGGAGCGCTGTGACTAATGGTTTCATTATGCGGTATGGTGTATGGTTTCATTATGCAGTATGCATACTATTTAACAGAGTATGCAACATGTCCTTCCTCCTTAATCATGTCTGTGCCTTGATTGGCCCATTTCCAGTGAATGTCCCCAGTCCCCTTCAAAGCAGCGAGAGCTACTGTACCCTAGCCTATCATTGCCATGTTTTAGGTCAGTATTATTAAAGCTTGCCTTTCCATTTAGAGCATGAACATTAGTTAGCAGGCAAGACCTCCCCCAACTGTTAAAAGTCAAAAGCACGAAGAAATACAACAATGTCTGATTAAAACGAGGATAACAAAAATAAAAATACATTTTTATTTTACAAACAAAGCAGCAATGACGCCGCGACAAGCTGAGAGACGCCCTGCGTCATACTTTTTATTATTATTATTATTATTGTTAATTTGTTTTTATACAAAACATATTTTTCTATGAATATTATTGGCAGCCATACTGTATAAAACAGCACAGATGTTGGCATTACTTCACGTGAGGAACAAGCGGGCTTTCTGTGATGACACTTGACTACTGTAGCACTTTGCCGAGCTGATTAAATAAAGAACGCAGTGTTTCCCTTGGAAAAGTGTCCTGGCCATGATGTAGAGACTTCTGAAATGTCATTGAGAATGCCATTGTATTCTTCGTATTATGTTGATTTGTATCTCTGACATATAACCCTAACACTTGTCTGTGAGTATTCTGTATGTATGGACGACTGCGTAAGATCCAAATGAATTGCCCTTTATGGGATCAATACAGTTGTCTGAATCTGAATCTGATCGCCTAAAACCAAGACAAATGTAATAAAATGGGCAATCAGGATGAACCATGAATACAAACAACAAACTGCATTAAAGCCATACTCCTCTAATTACCCTTGTGGTTCAATGGCTCGCTCACCAGCTCACGTACAGTATAGCCACATTAGCAGTGATCTGGGACGGAACATCAGGGTTTTGGGGGTGCCGGAACAAATATCAAGGAGTGTAGTGTAACTAAAATGTCTATAATGTTTCTATATTTCATGTAAAATGATTCAATCCCCCTAAATGAAAAATGGGGCTTTTTACCTTTTGCTTTATTCCCAAAGAGGTGCGTCTAAAAAAAAAAAGAGAACTGCAACAGTGGTTCAATTACAGCAGGCAGGGAACATCACGTAGAGGATATTTCCCAGCGACGGAACACTTTTAACTGGGATGATGAGAAGAGTCCGCCTCGAGCCATGTCTCAATCTGAGTCAAACAACGTGTGCTACGGTTTTTAGTACTATACCGTATAGCGCTGGTTTGACTGCAACGTGATCTCAGTTATCACATGAGCTTTGCAGCTGCAGGTGTACATAACCACATTTAAAGAATTATAGCGCTTGTGTCTTTCAAATAATCCCAAGTCATTCTGTCCAGGATAGCTTTTATAATAGTGGTTCCTCATATATCATGAATGTTCTTTATTAAATGTGTTGGTCACAACACCTGGTGTAAACTTTCAGGAGGTGGATGTGTTCTTTACCTGTTGGTGTCCTTTGAGGAGAACTTTTGAGTGTTGGAACATACAGTAATGTAAGATTAGCTCATCCAACTCATGAATCTCCCCAGTCTGCCTGGGATGTACACGACTGCAGAAAGATGAATAATCATAGTAAAACACAGTTCTCGATGGTGGACACGAAGCTCACTAAAGGAAAGGTAGCTTGAAAGTGCAGCAGTCTGCATCTGTCATACAGAGGAGAATATGGATATCTCACTGTATGAGGAGTTTCAGTAAGGCTAAACCTTGTGCAGCAGGCATATGGCGGTTTATGCTACTACACGTGGGCCATAAGGTCCTCTGGTTTGCAGTCATGGATAAAATGCAGGCCTCTTCGTATATTCAGCAGCGTTCAGCATGCAGCATTCAGCATGCACCCTGGGTTGAAAAACCTATTTGAATCAGTCTTGACGTTCGGCTCGCCACAGCTTCATACATATGAAAGAGCACTATAGCTTGTTGTGATGACACTAGAACAACAAAACACTATAGAAGCCATATAGTCGCTTGCATGGCAGCATGAGATCTTTATATGGCATTAAAAAGTGTTACATCAGCGAGAATGACAAATAACAATTATCTTTCACTGCTACAGTATATGCTCCCATCAAACAATACTAAGGCAAAAAAAAAAAAGGTTCACCTCGAGCCTCTGTGAATAAAATAATAGTCTACCATAATACACCAATTTCTTCACAGCAGCAGCAACGGTAACATCAACAAGCATATCATGCAGCACTCACAGCACGATATGCTCAGCACCACAGAAGCTGTTATATGAGAGTACGCATAATTGGCCATGACAAAGCATAAACATGAATTGCGCTTATCCTTCAGCAAGCAATATTTCTACGGTTGCCGTTTAAACGATTTCACTAGCGCTCAAGCAACTACAGTAGTCTTAAAGGGGATGCGGACAGAACACAGTGTGGCTTTTACTTGGGGTTGGGGCGGGTTCTGCATAGTTCAATGGCCAAAGGCAAAACTCCTACAGCCAACCTAATATTCAGATGGATTTATGTGCTTACAGTACATTCCCCAAGTCTTCCTTAATACGCAGACCACATATAGCCACATACAGTAAGTAACTCACATTACAGTATGTGAATTATGTGAATTTTGAATTAACATTAAAGTGTAAACTGCACCCTAATTGGTGTATTTTCAGCTGCAAACTAAATAATAAAACTGCACTGTGATGATACACATAAATAATGGTGTTAATATTGACAAAATAACCGTTTTTATAAAAATCTGTAATTTATTGTGTAAAATGTTCCTAGGACTTGACTTGTTTCCATAGGCTACTCCTCGTCCTATCGGGTGTCATCAAATTAAAATGTTAACCTTAACGTTAATAGGGTCCCCCTCCCCTACACTTGACTAAGTTTTAGCATTTTTTAAAGTGCAGTGGGTGGATTCAAGCTCAGAGCTGGTGTGCAGTTACACTTTTACCAGAGCCATGGAAAGAGAGAGTTACGCCAACGGAAGTTAAACATTTACAGTGCATTCAATCAATCCGACAGTGTTGTCAAAGTTAGCCTCTTTCATCTATTATACTACTGCACTACGTCACAGTAAAAGTAAAGGCTGGCTCTGCAAAACTATCTAATATAGCCCAGTCTAGGCTACTGTATGTAACTGTGTTGCTTCCCTGAATATGTTGTCACTTGTCATAAAGGTAGACTATGTTAATATATTAATGATTATACATAATTTTAACTGCCTAGTGCAATTTATAACATAAGTATATAGTAGAAGAGATGGGGGACAAAGCAGATAAAACATGTATCTAGGATTTAATTAGGCTCATGTTACCTGTATAAAGTAGGCAATTTATGTCGGTATCGTTAACTTATTTGTATTTTTATGAAATTAAGCAAATATTGTGATAATACCATTAACCGTGATAATTTTGGTCACTATAATCGTGATATTAAATTTTCATATTGTTTCATCTCTAGTCACATGGTTCATGGAGAGGCAAAACCTATGGCAAAATAGTTTCAGAAAGTGCTTGGTGGGTAATTTGAATATATACAGTATATACAGATATCTATCTTAATTTTTTGGTAATTGGTAGTGAATAAATTTATAGGGTACTTAAAGTATTTGCGGCTAACTTCCGGGAACTGTTTTGAGGCTCCACGATCCGCCATTGCTGTGAAAAAATGGTCCAATGGTCCAGTGGAGTGGAGATGACGCGACTCTCTCTATACATGGCTCTGACTTTAACATGTCAGGAAATATACCGCACAGTTCCTGTCGGCCACTAGAATGTCGCACTAGAGCACGAGCATCTCAGACCAAAACAAATGCTTCGTCGGCTACACACACACACACACGTGCGAACACACGCACACTAACATACACATGTGGCCAGACTAAGTACAGTGTTAAAAGAAAGAACAAGGAAGCTTGGATTATTACACACAGAGAGAGAGAATGTGTGATGCAATTCGTGTGTCAGGACACCAATATTCCATTAGGTTATTTTTACATAAAACATTGTTAGTGCTGCTATATTAATGTTTCAAATGTTTAAATATTCATTAATTATTTAAATACATAGATAATTAATCACAGATAATACCATTGGCATTTCAACAGAGAAACCAACTACCTGAAGCCACCATTGTCATGTGATAATTGGTTTGAAGAAACCGTTGCAAAATGTAGCAGGGCACATTAGTGAAAAATATAATAAACGATAGCAATTCAAAAACGCCATTTCTGACCTGCCGTGCACAATAGAAACTAAAAATCTAATTAGATTCATCGCATGATGAGCGCCAATTATCCCATAGGCAACACACATAATCTTGACAGTATCGATAACAAGAAGCTACAACAGCGGTAGTATTTAGGCACAACAGGAACAAAAGCGGCAAAACTTGCAAAAATAATAGCAATACTAAGATATATTTCTACTGGATGGTCCTGCAGCACAGACCCACAGAAAACTACAGTAATACTTAACATACAGTACAAAAGAGCATGAAATAAATGTAAATGGAGTATCAATAATGCTGCACTTTGATTATTTTAAGACACAATATTTCACAGCCCCTGTAAGAGAATTTCACACCATAAAAGTTCTCAAAAGGTTGCTTCATTATGACAGTGGCGCCTCATTTTCTTTTTCCAAATGGATGTTTGAATAATCTGCAGTGTCCTCTGTGTTTATTTACATTTAAAATGGGAACTAGATTTTAACCAAATACGTATTTTAGAATGACGGAACATTGTAATGCATTTCAATGGAAGCGATAATTTAATGCTTCTGGTCTCTTAATAGTGGGAGTCTCACTAACGGCATTTTACTGTGGAGACTGATGTAGGCAGCACGCAGACTGTTAAATGTACCACGCATGGCCTGAAACAAAGTACATTTATCTCAAAACAGTTAGTATTTTAGGTACTTGGGAATTAATGTAATCTCCTCAAAATACTTCATGCCCCCAGAGATAAATAATGAGCAAGAGCATGGTGGAAGCCGTGGACGTAGCCATTGACTTGCACGGGACGCTGGGTCGTTCTGGCCTGCATACAGGGTGAAAAGTCCCCCCCCCCCCCCACTCTCTGTTCCAAAATTGATTTGGGAAGTGCCCTCTGCTGGAACTAAACTGTATTTTTAGTTTTTCCCCAAAACAGGGACCAAACAAGCAGCACAGAATCAGATGCCACAGAGCAACATGGCAGCAACATACAGCTACACCTGTTCTTCCGGCTTCACATGGTGACAGAGGCCCTTTTCTATGACAGACGTTGTATTGAAAGCAATCATTCAACACAAATGTCTGGAACGTGCTGCACGGAAAAGCTGAAGGCCATTTGAATTTTCTGTACATGAATTTACAGAGAAAACAAGTGTGTTGCTTGTACAGCACATGTATATTCTAAAATGTATATATACACACACACGTGTCAAAATGTGGCTTTTATACAATGCATCTGTGGTCTAAAGGTCTTAAGCCTGGACCCAAAGTTGTAACGCATGTGTAGAGTTAGTTGTGAGTATTCTATTTTAACAGTAAGTCATGTCTGGATTGTATTGAGAGGACAATAATTATAATCCGCCTCTGAAATAGAGTTTAAAAAGGTAATCATCAGACAGTGTCAGATGGCATTGTGAGCTGGCCTTCAACGAGAAGCCCTGCTTTCCCAGACCTCATGAAGATATGCGCTACAAAGAGATGCTGTTAAGTAGCTGAATATCCCCACTCTAATGTTATATCGCAGGCTGACTCCTTTGTTCTTTACAGGTGTTGGACCGACTTCACTTAATTAAACTTATAGACTAAAGCATATAAGAATTTATACTGCCACCTAGTGGTCTAGATGAGGGTACAGATAAATATAGTGGCCTCCGCTACACGCATATGTAGCTCAAAAGACTCATTCAGTAAAAAATTACACATTCAATCTCATGGTTACCTGGTTTAAAAACATGTTTAAATGTGTATGTGTGTGTATATATATGTATATATACATATATATATATATATATATATATATATATAT
>JAODUE010020705.1:4939-24000 GCA_027564755.1 Amblyopsis hoosieri | reverse complement strand
ACACACACACACACACACACACACACACACACACACACACACACACACACACACACACACACACACACACACCATGAAACAGGAGAAAGTAAGGGATATGAAAGGAAACTTAGGAGACTGGAGATGGAAGATTAAATTGAGAGAATATTACTTTAGGATTCAATTCTACAATGCAAAAAGCAACATAATATTCAACCATCTACCAGGCGATACGTAAATATCTATATTGGATAAGGGTTCATAAGATATGAAGTTAAACATTAAACAAATATTGCTGAACATTGTGAAATTATTGAGGGGGGCAATGTTTATTGTTGGCCAGAGGGGGCAGAGCTGAGCAAAGACCAGTTCCCATGATACACTACAATGGGACTTACGCACTATTTAAACAGTTCCTCTCGAATGAGGAATCTTCATGGCTTCGAGGCTTGAATGGAAAACAAAATCCCTGTCAGAAACAGTAGGTTCAATATACGTGTTGATTATGTTGTACTGAGAGCTGAATTATTCAACTGAACAAATGGGAAAAGGCCATTATGTAGTGCACTGTACCATTGTCCGCGTCTACTGTAGGCCGACACCAATGCATGCCCGCTGTAACCAGCGTTTGACCCCTGTCGCTGCGGTGACCAGGTCTTGGGAACCTTGTCACCACTGAGATTCCATCATCTCCACTTCCTGGCTCCTAATATGTTTGTGTCATTCATAAAGCACTTCCCGTCCTGGGGTTTCTCCAGAACCGGCATGTTCTGGAGCATTTTGCCCCCCTATCATTCTTAACATTACTCAGACCATACTTCTCTCCGCACACACACACACACACACACACACGCACGCACGCACGCACAGAGCACTTGCATGTTCACACACCCACCGAAAGAAACAAGTTACATTGAAAACACACACAAACATAGGTAAATACACACACACACACACACACACACACACACACACACACACACACACACACACACACACACACACACACACACACACACTTCCAAACAGAGCAATAGGAAACAAAGCTACAGATAGGAATCTGTCTTGTGTTTGTCAACAGCAAAACAGGAAACGGAACTAGAGTGTAGTAAATAGAGTGTATTAATATGTATTACACACAGAACATAGACACCTGACGCAAATAATATCACAACTTTTTTATCTCACACACACACACACACACACACACGCAATACGTCACAAATAATCTGAAAATGTTGTGTTCCCACAGGGTACATACACACGGAACAATACTGAGAGAATTGAGAAGCAGGAAGCATTTACCAGGAGGTGATAGAGAGGAAGAAAATTAAAAACAGAAATGTGTGGCATGAGAGAGTGAGAGAGAGAAACTGGACAGAGGAACATAAGAGCAACATAATAGGATGCCTGAAAGAGGAGAGACAGATACTTTAGCTTGTCAGATGGATTGCTCAAAATATTTCATCATCCTTTCATTAGGTATCTCCTTCCATTTATCGTCTGTCCACATGTAACAAATTGAAACTGTCTGTCTTGTCAAGCCACCCAAAAAGGCAGAACCTATACTATGTGTGACTGGGAGATTAGGCCCAGGGTGAGAAGGCAAGGAGGGAAGGAACGACAGACAGGCAGACAGACAGGGACACAGGAGGAAACAGGTGGTTTTGAATGGCAACAAAAATACAGACTCATGTTGAGTCAGGTGCATGAGAGAGAGAGAGAGAGAGAGAGAGAGAGAGAGAGAGAGAGAGAGAGAGAGAAATGCAGACACTAACAAACTTGGAGGCAACAAGCCAGTAATTTTCCACAGTAACCACACAAACAGGTCGCTTAAGCAGGATGTTGGCAAAAAACTGGCATAACAGCAATCCATTGTGGTGCGTTATATCAAGTTTTAGACTTATATTCTACATAATGCTAAGCCACATCGTGACTGATAACATTAGAGGGCCAAGCACCGTTTATCAATAAGTCATAGACTTATTATTAGATAGACACAGTGAAGAAAATGGTAAAGTAATTGCTCAATGTCGCAGTGAAGCGCAATATTCTAATTAAGGGTTATAGCCCTATAGGGTGTAGTACCACCCGTCGGCACACGTCACGGCTGCTTCAAGCCTAGAGTCAGACCCTGCCCACCTGGCCAATCTGCATCGAAATGTGATGCATTTATCAGCACTTAGTCCAGACAGCTGTTGTTATTCATCAACTTTGTGTGTTGACCTTAATGACCCCTGTAAGGTTTTCAACTTGGATGGAGCAGGGTAGCTGCATAAAATTACATTCATAATGCATCACTAGCTGGGCTTACATGGACACTTTTTTATCTTTCCAAATGGAATGCTTCCGATTGAAGATTTCAGGTTACCGGTTGATATGGGATGTCATTTAATCAGGTCTGGTGTTTATGCGCTGCTGCAATTAACCGGAACAGAAGTTCATTTATACATGCACACACAGGCTTGGTAATGTAACGTGTGTCCTGCTACAGTAGCAACAGGGCTAAAGCTGTCTTTTGGCAAGTCGAGGGAGAGTGAGGCCATTTGTGACTGGATTTACCGCTCCAGGTGAAGTCACCGTAGCTCTAATTAACTTAAGTGTCGCAATTGTTTTGTCCAGACTTTGTACAGCAACTGTGCAGAGTATCGCCTCGTCTCCAATCAATTCGGGATTCACACAGACTTGGAGCATGTGCAGAATAACGCAACCAGGAAGTAATCGGGTTAACCGTTTAAATGGTAGAATTCTTCTTTCCATCGGGTCATGGAGCGGGTTATACTAACTCTCTGCTTTGGAATGAAAGCCTCGCTCTTCCAATTGAGATGTTTAAATGGAGCATTTTCATTCGAGTTGGGCTTTTAACCCGATTCCAATCGGAATAGTAGGGTCCATGTAAATGCAGCTACTGTTGACTAACACTGGTTACTTATTGGCCAGTAATACCTAACAACCAGAATAATTATTACGTTTAAAATGACAGGTCTGCGACGTTCTGTAAAAAAGGGTCTATGTTGGGAATACAGGGAAGGGAGAGAAGAAATGGGAAGTGGGCATGAGCCACAGCGCTTCCCAGAAGCAGAAGAGGGTAGAATCATCAATCACACAACTTAGCCTCCTAGACCAACACACAGTCACACACACCAGCTGGAACTAGAATAGGCTACCACCCCCCTCCCTCCCAACACAAAGAAACAGCACACATTAGCACTAATAGAATTAATGCATGTGTGTAAACACTCTCTCTCTCTCCCTCTCCCTCTCTCTCTCTCATCTCTAATTTACGTAACATGTACACCTACCATGTTGTGTGTGCGCACGTGTGTGTGTGCGTGACAAAAAAAAGCCTGTACCCGCTTCATGCTGAGGCTGGTTTTAAAAAACTGCATGAAGTCTGCGTAGACACGCATGCACACGCGCACACACACACACGTACGCAGAACTGTTACGCAACACTGCTGCAGTGGAGCTGGAGAAGGTGACAGATAGAGGACAGAGAGCAAGGAGAGAGGCACAGCGGGACAGGAGGTTCCACTGTGACGAAGCACCAGAGAGCCTGTGTTGCTTCGTCGGATGAACGGCGTCGTCCGTGTCATGGAGGACGGTGTACGACCTTCATGCTTATCCAAGGTCAGCACGGGTCAGTCTGCTTTCCCGCACAGCGCAGACGGTGTGGTCTGTCACTTTAGACGGGCACCGTAGCCCCCTCCCCCTCCTCTTCTTCTCCTTCTCTCCTCCGGTGCCCCCGCTGCCGGGGGGTTTTTGGTGTTCTCACCCCCCCGACCAGAGATCCGACCTGCATTGCGTCGGCCTCCGAGTTCTGGGGAGGCATGCTGGAGGGCATGCACTCGACAAGAGGATGCGACGGCAAGCCTCGCCCCTGACACCCCGCGACAACAAACCTACAGCAATGTAACTAGCAAGGATACCACTTGACTTAAATTCTACTTAAAAAATACTTTTGGGATTATTTAAGTAAAAATGATTATTACAGAAAAACAGGCAGACTTTCCAAAAGAGTGCTATAGTATGTTTAATTATGGTTAGCTAGGGTTTCAGTGTTAAAGGCACAATGGCCGCTAGATAGCGAGGTTAGCCAAAACTAGGAAGGAGAGAGAGAGACAGAGAGACAGAGAGAGAGAGAGATGGAGCTGGGAGGCTATAAGCCCAAGCAAGGTCATAAGGCACACAACATAAGTGAAGTGAAGGACACTTCCTAGTGGATTGTACTAATCTCCTTCGGTAAGCCTAGGAGCCTACTGGAACACAGCTCTTCTAAACAGTTTTCCACTGGGTATAATAGCGGCATATAAACTCCAGCTACATCTCTGCCCCCGTGACTTTTATTCCTCAACCACCAAAACAAACAAACCACAGTCTGGCATCTGTTAAGTCTGCCATCTGCAAGTAACTGAATGTTTACTCTTTTGAGTTTTACAGCCGTCTGTGTGTGCTGATTGATTTGGCCTGAGGGTGCAAAGAGCGCTTACCGTTGCCATTTTTACTGACCCTGACCAACCATTTTCATGGCAGAGACCAAGTTATTTTAACAAGTCCAACATGATTTCTTTGTTTACGTCGCAAACTTCAACGTCAGCTTTAACCACACGGGTGATTATTGCGAGCTGTGCCCTGAGCTGGGTAAACTACTAATGACTTAAAGGAGCTTGATCTTCCATGTATAATTCCCATTGTGGTTGAATCCAGCACTGTGATGTTGTCGTTTAAAGCATCAAGAAGCCCTTCAACAAAGTTGTTACCAACATGCTTTGGTGTGTTCTGGGATAGGAATGTATAGGGGCACCATCAAACAATCAAGGGGGCGACACTTTGAATACATTCAAATAATATTTGCTCCTGAACAAATGACTACAATCACCTCGGCTTCTTCGTCATCAGAGCGGGCATCTTATTAAAGCTTTACCAACTCTGCTTTACGTGCGTCTTACTTCTTAGAGACGCGTGTTCTGTTACGCGAGGCTACCGGCTTCTGAGCAAAGGGACAGGATTACGCCACGACGTGCACCGCATTGCTGTTCTCTCCCCTCCCTTTAACCTCTAACCGTCCCCCTCCCAGCCGCCCGCTCCTCGCCTCCTCTTGCTCCACCCACCTTCTAATTCAACCCCTACATAACATCACTCTTCTCAGCGCATGCTTCTCAGCGCATGCTTCCATCTCAGTGACTTGATCAAGGTCTAGTCTGGCAGATGCACAACGAGACAGCCAGTCTGCCAGCCAGACGGCAGCTTGCTCTTCCTTGGCGCTAACATCCGTGTGCCTGTGCGTGAGGCCTTCACCTTTGCTTTTCGCTGGGTTGTGTGACTATGTGGGGCTCAAACATGAGCCTTAAACACACAATATACACAGACCCTTTAACCCTAATGTTGTGCCCAACATGCAATGGTGTTATAGTACAGGCCTACTAAAGCTCAGCCAGTCTGGCTGGCTAATTCTTATAGTCTTTTTTATCTTACCATACGCATATTCTGCCAACTTCCATAGGTCTACAGTATCTGCATGTCAACTCTTAAGTTTGCACATTTCTTTCTAAATTATCAAGAGACCACAAGTTAATTATGTTATTACCTTTAGATAACAAAGATCTTTATCTCAAGTTAGCCTAATTATTTCATTATGTCAAGATACAAAAAAAGCTCATTTCCCAATATACATTTTTTTATTTTCACGAAACAAAAGGTTGTTTCCTTACTTACCGGTATTATGGATCTGGAATGCCATGCCAGCATGCGTAGTTGCTATATGAACAACTGTAGTACTACTTTAAAAGGCAGGGTTAGTCATCTCGGGAACACTTGCTAACTTCGAGCTCAAATCAAAACAGTATCGCTCCGCGGTCCTCTGCAAAGGCGCCTCACACATAGAAATGCATTGTGCAAAGCGTAGCGCTACGGCTTTATTGATATGAGCAGTGTTCACCACTTTGTTTATGTTACTATTTATGGAGCCAGGGTTGTGTAGAAGTACAGGAAACTTTTTTCAAAACACACAGAACTGTAAGATAGTGAAATGCTATAGATATTTGTTGATTTTGACAAAAAGTGTATTAGCTTATACATTTAGCTTGCAATAGCTGACTATACCTTTAAGTGCCAAATGTCAGGAGAACTAATGATCAAGGCATCAACTACATTTGCCTGTTGCTACATCAATCTACTCCTCTGCAGTCTGTACAGTATGAGTACAATCAGGTGTTGTCAAATGTGGCCATTTTCTAGTTCTCCATATTATCCCATGATCTTGAGAAATAAAGTAATGTTCACCTGATAGAGTATCTTATTTCAAGAAAACAGCACAAAAAAAATATTAACTGCAAGGACAGCCTCTCTTGGTTTTTATATAACCCAAATCGTAACCAGGAAATGCCAGAATCTGGGTATGTGAAAAATACAAATATGTCACAGGCCAGTCATGTTGAGTGGAAGGCTGTGACTCTGACACAACATTTTAAAATCGCTAAATGTCGGCTAATTTGTTATCTATAACAGTGGAATGTAGAATAATCTGTGCTAGTTATACCCTCAAAGCCTCCAACCAAAATCTGCTCAGACCAGCTCAGACAAACCCTGACCTGGAAAACAGGAACACAATTTGTGATAAATCTGTAAATACACAGGGAAAGCATGGTAGACAATACACCCAATTCTACTGATTATGTTCACAATGTTGGTGATCAAAATGTGTAGGAGCTTACGAAAGAAAATGCTAAGGATAAAGTCTGTGAAGTCATGGACTAGCATAAGCTGCCCTAGGCTTCATAGTGGCTGACCAAATTAGTTACATGACCTAGGTCCTAGGACAACACTGAAGGAGAAAGGGAACACACCCCATTTTCTGTTTACAAGTCCTTATAAAAAGGTGTGTACATGCATCTTAACATTTATTCATTTCTATAAACACAAATCTTCACGCAGGGCCCGGTTATGCGCAGGCTATACCGGAAACTACTAAAATGTTGTCCCTGGTTCCCAGAGGTATATTGTCAGCTGTCCAGAGCTACAGTACATTGGTGACTGTTGGTCTGTCGATGAAAGCCGACTGACGGGTTCCAAGAATGAACATTCATTTCAAGATCTTCTTTCTTCTTACATAAACATCGCATCGTTGCGTCATCAGAATAGCAGCCACTTCTACTGTAACCGGCAGTGAATGACTAAAGAGCAGCGGTTTGACATTTACATTAAGCCATTACAGACCATTTGGAATGTTACTGCATATCTTAATGCAGGTCTGCAATATTTCTATGAAACCTAAGGTTTTTGGGGCTGCGTCTGCGTCACCCGAGGATTTCCAGTGGCTGCCTGTCAAAATACATCGGTGTTCTGCATTATAGGACAGTCAGTGTCTGCTTTTCAATTTCCAGGATGTAAACAGCATTTGACAGGTAGGTACATACAGTACATTCCATCCAACCCTCCATTCAATGATGTCTGACACATATTTACTCCACCTCTAAAAGGACAATCAAACCACTAGCAGGTGCCTGCACCTTCAACTATTACCAAAACAACAAATGTTTGACAGGGATCAAGACCCAGATCTGCTGACATCGACGACTGGTTCACTTTTAACCAATCAGAACATAGCACATGGGCTCTGAATGGTTGGCCCTCCTCCCCACCCCAGCTCTTAGGGCTTACTGCATAGTTCTGCTCAGCTCGGGAAAAATAAATAAAAAAAAACTGTTCGGCTGGGAAGGACGTTTTGGGTTTAGGAGGGAACTAGGCTTTCCTTTGAGATGTGTTTGCATTTACTGACAGTGTATGTCAGCACAGTGGAGTGCAGGTCTGACTGTGCATTTTCACTAGCCTAAGTGTGCATGTGTTCTTATTGGCCTTACCTATCTGCAGCAGCACTGGGGTGACCAGGGCCGTTTCCAAGGCGTAGCAGAACTCGCGTCCGAACATCACGGCTCCGTGCATCAGCCACCTCTTCATAGTAATGCCTTCCAGGGACCCCTCGCTCGCCGCCTCTTCGCCGCCCGCCCCGCCCGAGCCATCCGTCTCTCTCCCTCCAGAGCCCCCTCCCCCTCCTCTTCTTCTCCTTCTCTCCTCCGGTGCCCCCGCTGCCGGGGGGGTTTTGGTGTTCTCACCCCCCCCGACCAGAGATCCGACCTGCATTGCGTCGGCCTCCGAGTTCTGGGGAGGCATGCTGGAGGGCATGCACTCGACAAGAGGATGCGACGGCAAACCTCGCCCCTGACACCCCGCGACAACAAACCTACAGCAAAACGGTCCGGAAGTTTAACACTGCTAGCCAAAAAGGGCTGCGGTGGTGAAAGCGCAAAGTGCAGCCCTATCCTCCAACAAAGCTTAGATTAACTGGTATTTATAGGGGGGGGAAAAATCACTTGTTCACTTATCCAGGGAGGTAAACAAAAGAGAGGGGGTTTACAAACACAGAAAAACAATACGGTGTAAGGTGTAAAACTGTAGTTACTCAGATTCTCAGAGGAAATGAGAACGCTTACGAGTAACTACTTGTCGTAACTGTGCAGTTACGTAACATACTCTATTGTCTACAAAGACAAAAGTAATCACACCAAAAAAAGGTGCATTATTATCAATACTAGTAATTCAGGTGAGCTTATGCCACCAGAAAACAAAACATTAGCAGATCGTCTTGGGAGGTAACGAAATGGACCTTCACTCTGAGCTTCCTCTCTCCGATTTTAAAATCACCATATGCGAAATATTCCAGAACAATAAAGGAAGCAGTCGAATTATTCTCACAGCAAGAGTGCATGGTACATTCCAAGTGCGTGTGTGAGTGCGTGAGTGAGAGAGTGATTTGGTGTGTAGGTTAATTTGGTATAAAGATGTTGTAGTGTTTGTATGTGAGTGAGTGTAAGTGTGTGTGCGCATGTGCACGTGTGCGTGTGTGTGTGTGCGCGCGTGCGCGCGAGCTCTTGCTTATGGCTTAATTGTCATTGAGGTTTCTTTCCTCGTCTTTACTGTCTATTGCCGGCAGTAATAAAAATCCATATAGAAAACCACTCAGTAAGTTCCAGAGTCATATTAATCTTATGTATCGAGGGTTGGATTACAGGGTGGCTGGAGGAATGGAGGGGTGTGAGCAGGCTGCAGGTGGTAGGGGGAGGGGGGCGGGTGATGCAGGTGGGTGGAGCCTCTCTGAGAATCCCCATCTATTTGCTGATCAATCTGTCAGCCGAGCGGTGGTCCACATCAGCCAGGTGATTGGTTGGGTGAAAGCGCAAGTGGTTCAGAAGGGCAGGTGTCCCATTGGTGAGGAGATAAGACAGGCGTGTCCATCGGTTGGTTGAAGCAGGAGACAGAGGGAAACGAGAGAGAGAGAGAAAGATACAGATACAGTTAGTAATGGTACTGAAACACGAAAACATCAGACAGAGTTATCTTTATTAAAATCACTGTATTTTTAACACGCATTACATTTTGAAAGGACATTAATTAATACAAGTATATGATTACAAGCATTTTAACCTTTTGTTGGATTCTGGAGCTTACCATACTGTAGAGTACGCATTACATATTTTTCCCTTTTAAACCTCTGTCATGTTCATTATTATTTGGAACACATCCATGTATAGCACTTAATTTGACTACTGTAAGTGATTTCCTTTTCAGTAATCATTATTGTAAATTTTATTTTGTTTGCTAGAATAAACAGGTGAGATGCATAGGGCCCCAGGAAGGTGCCAAAAGACTGCTGGCAAGATTTGGCCCCGCTGGCAGGCCATGTTCCTGGTGTTTTGTCATCTTGTTTGCGTGACACAACAGCTAAACTAATTAAGAACCTTTGGTTATGTCATAGCCTTATATGGTTTGTTTTCTTTTCTTTTGCGGTTAAGGACAACCCAAGATGCTAAGACCACAATTACTGCTATTCAGGCATTACTGTAGTCCCCCAGATGTATTGAAAAAGAAAGAACATTCTTGAGTTTGACTAGTAGAGCACCACATAATTCAGCTTCCCAGACACTTGGACAGCCTTTGAGTTTGACTGGTAAGGCAAAAATCACCATCAAGACCTGTGTGTGAACTGAAGCATTTTTAAACTGGGTTACTGTTTTACTTTGCAAATAAAAAACAGAGGCCTGTGTGTTCAGAGAAGAAAGGATGCAGAGAGAGAGAGAGAGAGAGAGAGAGAGAGAGAGAGAGAGAGACCTTTCATTCCGTAGGATGCTTCCCCACAAAGTACGATGCAGGAGTTTGTTTCTTTTCATTATAGGGGGGCATGGGGAGGGGGGGTTGCAAGGTAAAAAATGGCAACCAAAGATACATTTGAAAGAATTTAATTAAATAACTGTATTTAATTGTAAGTGTAGGCTACACTGTAATAAGAAATATTGTAAAAAAAATAAAAATACAATTCTGACAGTAGGGGAGCCAGAAAACTACTGGGGGAAAAAAAAGGAAAATTCTGTCATATTAAAAATATAGAAAACTGTAAACAATACTGACATATTTAAATTATTTTACTGTATTTTTGTAAGAAAAATCCCTATATGTCATAAACCATTAAAAAACTGAATAATTATTTTTATAAGGTTTAGTATAGATAAGTTTTTTTTTTTATTAAATTATAAATGTAAGACCATTCACATGTAAAACACTGCCGAGTTATACAGAAAGTTCCACATTTATTTAGATAGCTTTTCACATCAAAAGTAAATAGTGTAAAACTCCACGCCAGGGCCAGGACCCCAGATTCAAAATGACACCAACCACAAAGATAAAATGTCAAATGTTATGGTGGGAGTCTTATTGACATGCATCTGCAGGGCTGCAGTAAACCACGCAGTAAACCCCTGTTGTGGCCAGTGATTTTTTTTTTTTTTTAAAACAGATGAGATAATTCTGTTAAAATTATCATTTAAAGCAGTTTAAAAAACAGCATTAATATGTGGATGTTGAGCCCTCATTGATGGATGCATTAGAATCCACAATGGTACATTCTGACACTAATGCCTTCCACGTAAATGGCACAACGCATCATAACAGCGCCAATGCCCTCAACCCTCTGGAGAGAACAAAGAAATGAGATAAAGGAAAAACATCCTGCTGCCCTTCATCTTGAGAGGTCTGATGTGTACCGGAGAAAATCACCTACAGTAGCATGACGCTCTTATTAGGCACTGATGGTTTGGCTGAGGTCTCCGTCTCTCAGACAAAGAGTGGAGGCACATAAAATGTGAATTTTGAGCCTCCATTAAACACATGCATAAAAACACTTACATGTGTCAATCTATTAAGCACATCTTGTGTTTTTAACGTTTCCCAGCCAACTAGCATCTGTGAAAGCTGCTCAAGCTTATGTTAATAGGTCATGGAGGCTTAGTCACAGAATGTCACAGAAAAGTCACAGGCTTCTGCTTCATTCAGTGTGAACCCTTCAGTTGCCAATTGTATTAGGGGAACAGGATCAGTAGTTCAACAGTAGTTAACAACCATGTAGGCTACAATACATTAAAATGTGAAATGCTGGTGTACAGTACAAAGACACAAGTCAAGCAAGATGCATGTTTTTCAGTTCCACCCGATTGTTGTGTAATAAGTTGCGGTAATAACTACTGCAAGTGTATTTACCTCACTAAAGAAAATACATGGGAAATACTTAATAGGTGCTAAAATATGCTGAGCTCTACCACTGGCTCATTTTCAGACTTGTTTTGAGTTGTTTAACACACAACTTATTAAAACGAGCAGATAAATGCCAAATAACAAAAAAAAAAAAAAGGTCTTAGTTGTGTGTCTATTTGACTATTTTAACAAACGTCCTTAGGAAGAAATGTGTGTACATTACTATGTCAGCATGTCAGTATCTGTGTCTCAGGAGGAATATTAAGTTCTCATTGATAGTCCTATCTGGCCTGCATCTCTGTCATTGCCCTCTCTCTCACACACACACACGCACACACACAGTGTCTATCTGATTCAACATTATATCAATTCACGTATGTGTGTGTGTGTGTGTGTGTGTGTGTGTGTGTGCGTGTGTGCGTGCGTGTGTGCGTGTGTGCGTGCGTGTGTGTGTCCTTCCCTGTGTAACCCTGTGTGTCCGTGTAACACAAGTCTCCTCGCCGACCAAGAACTACGCCACAGCTTCTCAGGGAGGCTAACGTAAACAAGCCTGGCTCTCATGTGAGAGAAAGGATACAAGGAGAGTGAACAAAGCCACAGGAGGGGAGGGAGGGGAGGGGAGGGGATGGGGGGGGAGGGGATGGGAGGGGGGGGGAACACAGGGGAGGTTGAGGAACAAATACAAGGGAAAAGTGAGAAAGATAAACAGGTGCAGAGGAGCTGCACTGAAACCACAGGGCCTAGGGTGGGAAAGGTCCAGGAGAACAGTGGGAGGCAGTGGAGATCAGGGAGGGGACACCAGAGTCAAGTGAAGTGGCCCACATGTGCCTATGTGGTGGGAGAGGGGGGGGCGGGGGGGGGGTGGGGGTGGCTGGCAAAGCGAAGAATGCTTGTTTTGTCTCCTATCTGAAACCAGGAGGGAATGGAAGATGCCTGCAAAGTTCAAGGTCGGGAACCGATTTTAAGGACGCACGCGGATACACCTTTTCAGACGCCACGCCAGCACAGGCATACAGTACACACACACACACACACACACACACACACACACACACAATACACGCAGGCCTGGTCTATTTTTAGTGAGTGTTTATTCTAGTGCGAGAGACCAGATTACCTGTGACACAGACACTGGATAGGCATCCCTCCATTTCTCTGTGCAGATAAATTACAGCGGCGTTAGCATGTCTGTGAACCCTTCAGAAATGTTACCGTGGATGTGATTGAAACCTCTAGGTACTGTAGTTGTCGACTCCATTTCAAAATAGCATCTTTTGGGAAATCAAGCAGTGTTAAACCTAGCTGGCTAAAAAACTAAAACACAGTAGATTAGCCCGACACGGGTCACTGTTCCCTACCCGACTGTTTCTCGCTCGCGTCCCCCCCCGCCCTGTTTTGATGGGAGCAAAAATAGAAAGGTGCGATAAATACACCAAGGCAGATGGGTTAAAGAAGCTATGAGATAGAGAGCAAGCCTGTGAAAGACAGGGTGTGTGTCAGAGAGTGTGTGTGTGTGGGTGTGGTTGGGGTGGGGAGTCTGTTGAACGTCAAACTATCAAATGTTTAGCATTTCATAGACATGCTAAAGACATGCTGGTGCTTGGAGAGCTACGGCTGGTGCTTCCTGGCTCATTTGAATACGTTGGTGTATTCAAATCCAAAGACAGGAAGTGGGTTTTAAGTATGGCTATTCTCTTCATGTTCTAGGGTAAATGATATCCATATATTGTTTGCAAACACAATGTGAACACCTTCAAAACTAGTTTTAACAAAAAAAAAAAAAAGGTATAAACCGATTAGCTTCTGGTGTTATAAGAAAAAACGACAACCAAATACCCAACTCAACATTTCTTGAAACTTAGCTCTTAGCATCAACTTGGGCTATTAGCAATTCTCTGTGGGAGATTGTACACAACATGCTGGTATTTGAGCTTATAGTATGTTCCAGATGAAAAGAAAGTGTCTCTTTACATCTGGAACATAATAATAGAGGGAAAATTTAATTTCAGCTCCGTCAAATACTGTAACATGTCAGTGATGTCTGACATTTTTTGGAACAGAAGTAAGTGTCTGAATACTTTCAAACCACACACAATTAAAAAATAAATGAATTACTTGCAAAACACACACAGTATTCCATTCAACAGAGTCCTCCAACCAGAAAATTGAATCCCCATCTTTAGGAAGCAGGTGGCAGGGATAAAGGAGAGAGAGATGTGGCATTAAGCACAGATTTGGCTTTGTAACACCCAACGCTGATATTCTACTATTATTCAAACACATTCAATCCCATATAGGCCAATATTGGAGAGTGTGTGTGTGTGTTGTGCTGCAGTACTGCTGCAGTGCAGTGTGCATGAGGAGGGGTGGGGCCACATGTGCATCAACGTGCACTAGCGCCAGTGACAAATCTCTTACTCAGAAACAAACACACACACACACACACACACACACACACAGTCGCATTAATAATTCAGAGAACCAAGGTAATTTATTACCCAAACTGCCTAGATCAAAAAACTAATATATCATGGGGAGGAGATGGGTGCTTTATTGTACCCCATGCAGTGTAGAGTCTGCCAACCTAGCATCCAGAAATAGCCCAGTCATGCTAATATTTATATTTAGAAATGCCTAACTTGTTAGCTCTCTGATTAAGCTAGCACTGCAGCAATTTGCACCTATACTGTATGACAGGAGCATTACCCATACAGCCAGCCTGCTACCCAGATACAAATGTAGCTTTTACATCTTTTATCAAAGGACTTTAAGCAAAGGACCATCAGGTCAGGGATCAAACCAAATATAAAATTATTGCCGCAAAATTTGATTTGTGGCTACAAATCATGGTCTCTGTCCACGGTGTCAACCAAGGACTTTGTGGTTGCCGTTTATTTGTGTCACGTTTGTAGTGGGATAACACACACAGCCACAGCTAGAGAGGGCTTATAGCCTCTCTACACATGCTCACCCATTAACATCCTTTCGTTTATGTCATGATTGACAGGCCTAATGTCTACGCGTTCATTTATTAACTTCATTCATTACAGGAGGAATCAGCAATTGTAAGCCAAAACACTTTTGTCCATTTCAGCAAATATCTCACCGTCTGCTAGCCGTTTGTTCTGTGTGCGTGCTTTCTACACACGGCCCTGGCTCTGTGAATGGGAACAGAAACAAAAGTGGTGCAGACCGCACCACACACACCACTGTCCCAGCCTTGGCAATACATGTCTAGTTTATGGGGCAGAGCTTCTGAGGGAGCACCCTAATGTATATACTGTATATTGAAATAGTGTCTAGTGTTCAAGGGTGCAATTCCCTCTCGGGCCACACGGGGGCAGTTGGTGGACTGCATTTGGCCCACGGGCCACCAATTGAATAGGCCTGCCCTATGGCATTGAATCGAGAGGTGTTTTTGTTTCTTCAACTATCTTTCTCCAGCCTTGCTGACTCCACCTTTATGTGGGGCTGGCTTGCTAAATACAGACCCGTTTTTACACTTTGTGTCATTCACCAAGTTGGTAGTGCCTTGCACGGCAACAATCGGCACCGGGGTGTGAATGTGTGTGTGAATGGGTGACTGTGCGGCAACACTGTACAGCACTTTGGGTGGACGGAAGGTTGGAAAGGTGCTATATAAATGCAGTCCATTTTCCATACACTGTATATTGTGGGAAACGACTCCAAATCAAATGCCGCTGATATCTTAGGCTGATAAACAGACTGGATCACCATTCCTGCAACTCCTTGTTTGATAACTACAACACTTTAATTCCCCAGTACACTACCATAACTACAATTCTCATGTGCCTGCCGCTGCTAATGCTTCCATGGTCTAAGAAACATGCAGGCATTTTGCAGTGCGCGTCCAAAACGGCCCTCCGTGTTCTAGACAGCCAGTGAGCCCACGGCTGAACACTGGAATCAGGTTCTTGACAGGTTGTTGACAGCAGCCTTGGCCTACTTCTAGACAGGAGTCACATTTCTGCTCTCTATCTCTCTCTCTCTCACACACACACACACACAGTACTTCAATCGTCTACCCCATCTGCACCCCCCCCCCCAGACCTGCTGTAACCCCCAAGTGCTACTTCACATTTCTATTGCTGCCCCCTGCATCTTCGACCCATGGGCCATAGCCTTTACAGAGTGTATGTTTGTTTTGAGCCAAAGGGGTGTGTGTGTGTGTGTGTGTGTGTGTGTGCGTGCGTGTGAAAACAGATGAAAGAGTGTTGTTCTCTCAAAACCCTGGGGTCTACCCACTGGTGTGTGCGTGTGTGCACGTGTGTGCGCGCATGTGTGCCAACCTTTGCTGTGACCTAATTATAATATCCATATCAATGTTTCACAGCCCCCCCACCCACTTACATCAGCTAAATAACACACTGTTGTTAGCACAGCATTTCTCAGACATATTTTAGCCACTGAGGAACTAACTGCAGTAAAAAAAAAAAAAAGAAAAAAAAAAAAAAAAACTCCGCCCACATGTACAATGCTGGAAAGTTCCACGTCTGATACCAACACATGTACGCCTGGGGTGGCTTAACTGAAAACAACCCCCCCCAAAACCATCACGCACACACACACACACACACACACACACACACACACACACACACACACACACACACACACACACACACACACACACGTCAAAACAAGTCAAAGCTGTTTTTTTTCCTAGAACACACGCAAGCAAATTTTGACCAGCAATGCTTTTGGAAGGAAACAGCTAATTTAACTTCCATTACTCAGCAACTTACTGCCCGAGTTAGAGGTAGCTGTGGTACACCAAGCTATGAAACAGCAAAATACTTCTCCCCCCTACTTATTGCCTAATAAGACTGACGATTGCCAGACTACATTAACAACATCATGTGAATAGACGTCTGCCAACTGGCATTATCCCACATTCAGCTTGGAGGTATGAAATGTGACCGACACAAGCTATTACAAAACCCTATTGTCATTAATAAAGGGCCTGTGCATCGTTTGATGAGGTAAGAAAACAAGCCATGTCTTTCAATGGCGCGTGTAAGGTTGTGTAACTGTAAACTATAAATCAGACAAACCCAAAAACCAACAGTGACCGCAGGTCTGCCAGTTGGCTTGAAGGCCATTCATGCAATATTACAGTGCTTTTATCAGACTGAACAACAGACTGAACAACAGACTAACACGAGACAACTACTTTTATGACCAAGCCTGGCATCACCAATTCTGAAAGCCGACACCATGTAGCCTGGACCAATGGCCTGGCCAAGAACATGGGTGCAAAATAAGCCCAAGGTTGAATAAACACGCTTTTAGAAACCCTCTGCCGCTCATATGCTTGCTATTGTAATAAAACAAGGTGTACTACAAAAAAACAAATATGTATATGCCCAAACCAGTCACAAGAAATGGGACTATAAACTAACCTTAGTGAAATGGCAAGTGCCATTTGAAATGAATGCTCAAGTTTAGGCAAAGTCTGGCTAATTTGGTACAGCATATACCCTACACTTGTCCAACCACCGCTGTTTTATATACTGTATATTTCCTATGTCCACTGACTATTACACAAGGACACCGGATTTAAAAACTGAATCACAGAAGAACAAAGAAAATGTAAATAAAATACTGAATGGAAAGGCAGTAATATTAACCTACACTATAATTTTCCTTTGTTTAGGTCAACACATACTGTATAAACACACCAACTGTTTTGTGCTCCTGTATGAATACAGTACATGTTAAATGTCTGTGCTCATGGAAGCGAATGTGTCCATTAGCTGGAGTGCAGTATTGCTAACAGTGTTAATGTCATTACTGGAGAACATCAAGTTCTTTTCTCTAACGTCACCCTAGATACCTGTCTGCATGTGTGTGGTTCATTTTTGAAGGTTCGCTCTTGAATTTTACAGTTTCCAAAGAGACTGACAGTGACTGAGCCAGCTCCACTGATGCCTACAGAGATTTCTTAAATTAAATGCTATTCGATCTCTAGAATTACTTTTTGGCATTACAGAATTATGTTTCCTAACTGCATTAAGATATTAATTTAAATAATTTCACTGTTGTGTCTAGTATATATCAAATGTGTTAGACCTGACTGAGTCCTAAATTCAAAATAAACAATAATAGCAGCCAAGCTAATTCATCTAAAAAGGAATTAAACCAAATTAATTAATCAAATTCAGTTAATTTAGCTTATAAAATACAAACATTAATCACCCACGGTAATTGAGATGAACAGGGCACATGCAACAAGCAAATGCCAGTACAGTATTTATAATTAATAAAGAGGAAAAGGTGGTCATTAAATGTCAGTAAAATCCAAACAAAATAGAATAGCAAATAATTGAGGAGAATGCAAGAGTAGTCAGTGGTACTATGTGGCAATATGGGACATAAAGCAAAATACAGAGCTCACCTGTTTTTAAAAATGTTACCTTACGTTTTATATTGCCATTTTAATTTTAGAAACTGTACTATTAAACTCTGAATGTGTTTGTTTGGTTTCAGCTATACTGCTTTTTTAATATTCTGCATTTCCCTTTGCTGTAAACCAATTACATAATTAGAAGAGACTATTCAGAATCATTTCCTGATTGATATGAATGGGCCATTCATTTGAACCAGGTGTGTTGGAGCAATGATACATCTAAAACATGCAGGCCAGTGGCTCTCCAAGATTAGGATTCCCCACCCTGGCCTACAGGCTACTCCCAGTATAGTAAATCGCATCATAACACATTTATGAAACATGACACACACCTACCAGTTATGTTCAACACACAATAAATCACTCTCTAAGACTTATATTAAAAACATCACTCCACCTGCATTCATATGATCATATAAATTAGATTGTTATATTTAGATAGTCACAAACAAGAAAGTACCATGTTTGTATGTGTCTGAATTTGCATGTAAGCACATGCAAATTCAGACACACACTGTATACATGCTGTGTACTGTCTGTTAATGCAAGTCATTTTAAAACTCAATGTGTTCACTGTATTTTGGAATGTTTATTACTGTATACATTTAAAAAAAAAATTATTTAAAAAGGAAACAATGTGTTCATTTAAAATTCAAAATGGAGGTCAATTAAGTGAAATACGTGTGACTGTCACCGCGTGACTGTATGCAACTGGTTGACGGTGCATGACTGTGTGTGAGAGTCAGCACCTCAATAATGCCAGTAAGGGGGAAGTCTACTGGTTTCACTTCAGATAAGGTGTCTGCTTTCTACAGCCCGTTGCGCACACACACCCACACAAACAACAGAAATGCTTATGTCAACGCAGACACTGCCAGAATCATGAGTGCGCAAAGACAGGAGTTCCGCGTGCGCGGGACAATACAGGTTCTATCGGTTTAGTTTGAAGCAAGAATGCAAACAATGCTAGTGTGTGTGTGTGTGTGTGTGTGTGTGTGTGTGTGTGTGGGGGGGGGGGGGGGGGGGGGGGGTGGCACCGGGGGCGAAATAACCAAAAAAACACCACCCCCCA
>JAODUE010020695.1:0-24001 GCA_027564755.1 Amblyopsis hoosieri | reverse complement strand
TTTCACCTTATAGTTTTAACCAACAGACTGACTATACACACAGACACAAACACACACACACACACACACACACACAAATAAAGACGCTAACACACATTGGCAAATTAATTTACATTAAAGATTATGTAAATCTCCACTACACACACACATGCTCACTACCATGAGGTTGTGCTTTGTGGTTAAGTTCCTGGAACATGTGCTGCTGAGTGAATGGGTGCGCATTAAATCTCCGCTACACACACACACACGCACACACGCTCACACGCACACACACACACACACACACACACAGACAGGTAGGCTCTGGGAGAGATGGGTGGCCTACTGTCTCCATGTCTCCATCTCTTTGAGGTAATAGTTGCAGCATCTCTGCATTGATAGTCTTTCTGCAAGGGTGGATTTTTCTGGTGGACCAGCAAAGGCAAAGTACAGTATGTCAGTACTGTACACAACAGTGTTCTTTCTATTTGTAAGAGTTCCAACAATGTGACAAACTGGTTTTAAAGTCATGCCATTAGGGGATTAGCTGTGTAGGTGTTACAGGAACCACTGACTTTGAGTTTGTTCCGTGTATCTTCACAGCAGTTGGTCTACATTTTCTTTGGCAGTTCATTTTGGGTTTTCATTTTTGGCTTTCTGAGCGAGCAGTCATTTAGTCAGGACATCACCATTTGTTTGTAAGGGTTGAAAAGGGGTTTGGTTCATTAAATGTGGTGTCATACTGTATGTATTATTACTTGGTGTGTTGTGTGGTTAATAACAAATGCTAGTCCAGCACCAAGTAGGGCTTCCTTTCATTCCAAGTGTCAGTTTGCCAGGCGACGAGGACCAGAAGCACTGCTTGACGTCACAGCGCAGGCCCACTCAAGGAAATCCCCTGCCTGCCCACTCAGGTGTTTGTTGTTCTTCAAAAAGCGGGGACAGAGGAAACAGGTACCAGGTGGCCTTTGAAAAATCTTGTTCTGTTTCCTGTGGGCGTCCAGGAACAGACGCCGATCAGCTCTGCTTCACATGCTGATTGTGACACTTTTCTTCCACACAACGCACTGACCGCCCACATTCACACTCACACAAACCAGACGCATGAGTGTGCACCAACTCACAGTTTTGCTAGATGGAGCAGACTAACAAGTATGCAAACACATACTGTAGTACACACACACACCCAATCACGCAGAAAGATGGCCTGGCAAACACACAGTATAGATTCACGACATCAGTGTTGAAATTGGGATTTTCTGTGGGGGAGCCCTAACTCGCGAGGCGACGTCTTTGTGCGTCCACTTACACCCCATCCCTCCCCCCTTTCCCGCCCTCCCTCCCCAGAGGCGACAACATCTATTAGGCTCTTCATATTTTCTCTCACTCTCACTGAAATACCGCCTGCTCTCGCTAGATTATGGTCTCTTTGCGGGAGCCGCTTGTAAAATGCGGGAGACTCTCGCAACATACAGCATTTTTTTTCCTACTGAAAATGTTGGCTCCGGACAAATTTAGTCCTTGCCGATATGTGCCCATACACACACAGTATGCACACACGTTGTGTTGATAGAACCTATCTCCAGTACATTAATTAACCTACTATCATTTATATAATATGCATATTTACAGTCATGTAACTCTAATATGTTCCTCTAAAACATGCACACACAGAAAGTGTATACAAGTAGATGCTCCCGTGTAACTCAAAGGAAATAATAATGTGTACTGTACTGATGTAGACATATTTGTTTCTGACTGAGAAATCAATGGGATGAAATAAGAGAAAAATAGGGCAAAAATGAACCATTGGTGAATTTGAGTTTTCAGCACCTCTTGTATCTGAAATGGCTGCTCATTTCAAAGTGACAGCAATTAGACGTGAGATAGCTAAATATAATGAAGCGGAGGAAGATCACTTGCTATAGCAGCCAAGTGAAAGTAATACATGTAGCAGAAATAAAGTTGGACAATAGGAGGAGTTTGAGGGGAGCCGCTGACTGGCGAGAAACCTATGAAAGGGGAAGCCGGCAGGCGTTCAGCACGTTGTCTGACCACCGGTGACAAGACCAAGACAGCATCTGCAGATAGGACCTGCTCATCATCACCTCTTTTTTATGGGCCACCATTGAGAGGCTTGTGTGTGTATGTGTGTGTGTGTGTGCATGTGTTTGTGTTGTAACATAAAATGAAATGCAAAGGGATGAATTAGACCACAGGCTACACTGTTACAGAATCACAGTGCTGCAGCAATATGTGTACATATGACACAAACTGCTATTTGATCTACCAATGGGTGTTTGATAATGTAGCACTGTAGATGTTCTTAGAATGTAAGTTTGTAGAAAAGCAGAAAAGCACAAAAATGCAAATCTCGCAGTTTCAACTGATAGACCTGAAAGACAATAATCTCTGACCACTACACTGCAAGAGGCTTAAAACAAACACTGTGTTCATGCAAGGTTTCCCTTCTGTGCAAATGCCAGTGCATGTTTAACTACTACGCTTCACAGTGAACACTACAGCAAATCCAGGAAAGCAGATACTCTCCTCTGTTTAGTTTGGCAATAAACCTGCCTTCGGGTCACAGCCAAACGTGTCTCAGAATGAGCAAGCGCATATGAATCACACGTAACTCTAATGTTCACACTGAATATAATATAGAGAGCACGTAATAATGTGTACATTCAAGTTCAATCCATATTTCTGGCATGTCCGAAAGCATCTGCTTTGCAGGTGATACTGTATTCTGTGTAGAGCGGTTGGGAAACACACACACAGAGTCAAATGCAGCAGAGAGAATGATACCAATGAGAATAAAGTAGAATCTTTAAAAGGTGACATCAGCAATGCTGGAGAAATATTGTTTATATGGAACTCAAGCAAAACAAAAACACCTCTCCCTTTACCACCATATGGTGCTCCCTCAGAAGCTCCGCCCCTCACATTGGACATGCATTGCCAAGGATAATACAGTGTTGTGGGGTGCGGTCGGCATCACTTTGTTTGTGTTCCCATTTACAGAGCCAGGGCTGTGCAAACACAACATATTATGATCTCAGCGCACACAGAGAATGGGCAGCTAGTATTAGCTTACGATCGCTGACGCTTCCTTTATTGTAAGACTTCATGTTTGTGTCGCTATAGACCAACCAGACACTCCACATCAGCACTGTAGTCACCAGACAATCCAAAACAACCATTTAGCCAACAATGCCACGTAAAGAGATGGGGAAATTACCTCTTTCTTTGCACCTGTGTAAGTATGTCTGTTTGTCTGTCTAGCTCCGCCAGGGCAACCTGGCATTCACTGTGCGCTGTACCTTTCATTCATTCTTCTTTCACAGCTCTGTTTCAGTTATCTGTTGTCAGTTCTATAGCTGCCATGTCTATCCACTAAGATGTCGTTTCGGGGTATTTGTGCTTTAGGCTTCCTATTTAACTGCCTGTCTGCCCAGCCCACCTGCTGTCTCTTGTCAACTGCATGTCTGTCTGCGTGCTCATAGTCCTACCTGTCTCACTGGCCGTACAGCCAGGGTTCAGCCCCGGCCTCACTACAGTGATACTGTATGGGCAAGCAGTGATGCAAGCTCCTCTGTTCTAGGAACTCAGCAGCCAGCCAGCCAGCCATCCATCCATACATCCATCCAGCCAGCCAGCCATCCATCCATACATCTATCCATCCAGCCAGCCAGCGGTGGACCAGCTGCTGTCTCAGTCCACTGAGCTGGTTTGTTTTCCCATGAGTCATCATTATACAGCACTCAGGTGCATACTCCTGGCTGCCTGACATCCACGCTGTTCTCCATCTCCTCCATGCGTTCTGCTCTGATATGCTGAAGGAAAGAAATACATAAATACAGCGGATAAAAAAGAAATGATGTCACTCTTGTGTGGAAGGGGGTCTACTTGAAACCATGGTAACAGAAAGCATGTCTTAGAATAATATACATACACACAGTCAAAGCATACACATACTACTACAGTATAATATTGACAGAGATACAGAGACCCCAAATAAGATGAAGCATAGCATTTCTGCCTCAGCAGAGTATGCATGTACTGTACTGATACTCTCTTAAGCAATAAAATAAACTTGGAAAAGACTTGGAAATAATAATAATAATATTAATAATAATAATAATAATACAGTATGTCCCAACATTGTATGGTTGTCTTTCGTTACTTTAATTTTAAATCAAATAACTTTGGCAACTGAATACTGTAAATTGTGGAAACATGGCTTAAACAATCAAATGGTCGACAATACTCAATACTTCATGGATAGCTTTAGCTCACATGTTTAGCTTTTGTTAACAAAACAAATTATTTCACCTGCATTTCATTTCAACACACAAGCTCTTCTACTCTACTACACTGGCTACTTTATTTCACCTGTCTGGCTGTTTATCTCAGTTATTTCTCCTCTTTCTCACTTTCTCCATCTCCCTCAAGCTCTCCCTTCTGCCAGTTCTTTTCTTAAAAATAGTTGTTTTTGTTAAACAAAGTGGTTCTCTCGCACGGCCAACATCAACATCTAATAAAGCTCTAAGATAAACATGGACCTGGGTCTGCAGCAGAGTCGATTACATCCCCAGGGAGTGTCAGCCAAGTTCCCTCCATCTGACCAAACACAAACCTGCTGTTTTTCACGGGGAAAATAGACCATCACGATAAGTCTGTCACATCAATGATGCTCGGGTCCCTTGAATTTAAAGCAAATCAGAATGAATATATACTGTATGCTATACAATGTAATGCTGTGATGTCATAGCATTTAATTGCACAACAAGTTATAATGAGAGTAAATAAATAAATGCCTCATGTAAAAAATAAAACAAATTGTCATATTCTGAAATTATTTGATAGCTGCAGTTACATTAGAGCCAAAATGTTGAATCTGAAATGATCACAATGCACAACTATAACATTTCCCTCTTCAATCGGACCTAAACCTCTTTACTGTCATGCCAATATTCATCATAACTTGCAACGAGTCAGACATAAAATAAAATATCTTAGAGAACTGTTTTTGTTTAAACCTTACCTTATGGAAATCTATAAAAAAATTTAAAAAAAAACTTTCCTTCACATTGAGGCCAGGTTAGAACAGCATACTAATGGCAGGTGTTTTATGTCATCCCAAACAGTAGAAAACTGGTAGATGTGCAGCATTTGTAAAGCAACACAACTGCCAACTGGATCATTATCTGTGTTCTGGAAAACATTTTAAAACCTATTACTTTGTTTGTGGTCTTAACCTTATATTACTTTCACATCCCCAGTTCTAATTGCAAGGAAATGGCAAATATATAACTAGCTGTGGCAAATTTTTGCTTTTTTGTTTATTTAATTGAGTAGTCTGAAGGTAGGCTTATGGTGATAATTGAGAATTGTAAAAGTGGTAGAGATCATTTTAACAGGCTTTTCTGCCTGCAACGGTGTGTGTTGAAGGTTGAAATGATGAGCACATGACTGTTGAATATAGCATGAGTGTCACTGTGTGTGCATGATCATGTGTAATCAACATGCATTGGTCATATGCAGTATACAGAAGTGTACTGTATCTGTCTGTGCCTGAGATCCCGTCGGCATTACCGGACTCATAACCAATCTCTAGCAGACCTGTCAGAGAGTGCCAGCACGCAGATGTTTGGCGGCTGCCTTCTCTCTGAGAGTCCGTCTGGAATCTGTAGAGATAAATACACAGAGGATAGTCCACACAGAACAACAACAACAACAACAACAACAGCCACAAAGTCTTGTCTGACTTTGGAAAAGTGATACTATGTATATTCTGCTGGTGGCAACAGAACACTTTTATTACTGCATTTTCACATGATATTTTAAATATTACATGCCACTTTAGAAATTGTCAGAGAGAACCAAGAGAGAATGAACCAGTAACTGTAAAGTGTAAAGAATGTAGACGGTACATATGTTTATGTTTTAAATTGTTTGTAGCTTAATTCATCCTTTAATTCATAATGAATCTGGTATCCAGGACAGTAGTAGAATAGAGCAAGAGGGAATATATGCCACAGAAGGAACCCGACAAATGCCACATTTTGATTGAGGGCAATTGCATGAAACCCTGTGTTCTGCCAATAATGATTCAAATGAAAACATTGCTCGAACCAAACCATGCCATGAGGCAATAAATAAACAGAAACGCAATATAAAACGTGGAAAAAAAACGAAAGAAAATAAGATCAGACAATGTCTTGTTTTTTTCAACCCCTTCATCATAACTGATTACCTTCATCACGATTGTAGTGCCAGTCATCTCTCATGTTTAGCAAAGAATGTTCAGACACATTTTGAGTGACCAATAAAGATTTGAGCGTATATGTACAGTATATGCCATTTATTCATCCAACATTTATCTCTGGATATGGGATTCAACTAAATGTAATTTTCTCATCCAACACCAGAATCAACTACAGTAAAATACCATCCACCTGTCAGTTGTAAACCACTAATCTCAGTGACTACCTGGTATACAGTGTGCTTTGTAATCAAACCCACCTGATTCGTGCAGTGTGTAACTCTCCAGGGCACTGCATACTACAAACACTCTAATTAAAGATCTGTATCTTTAGTTTCATCATAGCAGGTCAAAAAATCTACTAAACACTGTTCATTCTCAAACGTCTGCCCACTCCCTCCTGAAACAGTAATGCTTTCTGTATTCCTTTGCCTTCTATAGGCATACCCTTTAATATCTTCCTACGTCTTCCTACATCTGCCCTTGAGCCCTTTGTTATGACAGTTAATGTTTATGTAACTGTATTTACAATATGTACATATTCTATTCTGTATTATAAATATGTGCCCAAAAAACCCCATAACAAACAAACACATAAGCAGATTGAAAACCAATGGCAACAAAATAGGTCTTGGAAGACCACTATCACACTGCAGCAATTACCTGAATAACTACTGTATACTGTATATATTAGTATATATGTTACTGTATAAAGTGACCTGCATTCAATACTTAATTCATGGGCTATACCTGGGTCCTGCACTGCTTGGCTTTGGTATGAAAGGAGGAATGTGGGGTTGTGTACATGCTGGTTTTGATAAAGGAACATCATTGGTTATGACCAGAGGCTTGCATGGCAACGCTTACTGCTTGGAACCTTTCATTTAACATTTTGTTGGTTAGGTGTGTGTGTGTGTGTGTGTGCACATGCATGAACATGCAGTTATTTAGCCTTATTGGACCTCCTCTCAGGTTGAACTGTGGTAGAAATATGCTGTCAGCAAACCCAAGTAGGCAGATGAAGTCTCTCCCCGACCTTGAACCCATCATGGAAATGTTGGTCCTGGTATGTGTCTAACTTTCATATTGGAATATAACTGGTGATATATTCAATACGACTTAAAATATGGAATAGTGAAAGGGTGGGGATGCTGCTCCAAGTCAAGGACAAAGCCATCAACTGGCAACATCTTTATCCAAATCATCAAACTTAGATGCATACTGTACTAGCTAGTACAAGCATACACACTGTAGCCTACAACTTACATATATCTGTCTATGCCAGCGTCAACAGGCATGGCACTAGCATCTTGCAACACCTCAGTAATCACAATCAATCCCAACTCTTTCAGCATGCAGTCAGAGGTTCTCAACCGCCCTTTCACTTTCTCAGTGCCCCTCTCAGTCTGAATTACATTGTTGTGCTATAGGCTCATGTGGTGCCAAGGGCCAATCCCCAACCCGTTTGTAAAAGCCCCATGTCCAGCTTCTATCCAGCCGCCTCCACCATTGACCTTATTTAATTAAATCTGAGCCGAGTGGGTCCTGGGCACTGGAAACAGCATTGTGGGGTCCATGGACATGAAAAACAAATGGAGATCTTAGAATGTGGAGATTAGAAGCAGACCCTCCATGTGGCTTTTGTACGGAAAGGAAAAACGAGGGGTACGGAAGGAAAGTGGGAGGAGGGCTGCAGGAAAACAAAGGGTGGAACATGGAAAAGATAGAGGTTGGTGGCAAGACACGACAGCATGAAACCAGTGGTGGGGGGCAGACGATGAATGGGAGTAAGTGAAGGTGTGTTAGATAAAAACTGGACGGAGGGACCGACAGATGAATAAAACAGGATTAAGCACAAATGTGTCATCTGCCCACCTCTATCTCTTCAAAACGTACAGTGCATTCAACAGCCTCTCTCTATCAGTTCATATGCAGCTGTGTAAATATGTGGATGTGTTAAATGAGCCACATACTGGATGCCCTGCGTAGGGCATTTGGTGGGCAAACAAATAAACACAGGCATGTTGGCCTCATAACCCAGTGTTATGGTTAAGGCACACATGCACTCATGCACACATTTATTCCAGGCATGGAGTCAGAAATTCAACAATTTAAAACACACACACGTGTGTGTGTGTGTGTGCGCAGACAACACACACATTACACAATGATGTTATGAGATCAAGCGTAAAAGTGTGTTACGTGGTCTTCTTTCTCATATTTTTCCCATTACCTGTCTAAACAAATACAGCTCTGTGCAAAGAAGAATCTTCTTAAAGGTTCTCTAAAGATAGCTTTAGAATAGGGTTACTTTTGAGGTAGAGATACATTTGTGCTGATATCGGATGTCACAATATTGATCACCCACCTCTACACACCTGTGGATGTGCGGGATCGGAGAGTCAGCTACCACACATTGATGCATGTCAGTGGTGACCACGAGACCAGTGATCCTGAGTGCATAGACCTCAAAACTTAAGTTAGTTAGGACTCCATATCCACTAATGAAGCTGGAACCGCTGTAGGGTACTACGTATAGGTTGAAAGATTAGGCCCATTAAATGCATTCTATAGTCCTATAACAGGACACAACATACGGTTAAAGGTCAGCAAACTAGAATTTGACTGTACCATGTACGTAGAAAAGTGTAACTGTCAAATGCAGAGAGCAGAAGCAATACAATTTTATGAATTTCTTGGGCAATGCTTGGGCAATGTTTGGGCAATGCTTGATAAATGCTTGATCAATGCTCGATCAATGCTCGATCAATGCTCGATCAATGCTCGACAAATGCTCGATAAATACTTGAGCAATGCATGATAAATGCTTGATAAATGCTTGGTCCAACAAGGTCCTGTGCGTATTCCTTTAGCTAACTCTGCGACTCATCCCCTACCAAAACTTTGACTATTTAAATCCAAGCTCTAAAAACCTTTCAGTCTGGAAAAGAAATGCGCTAAGTTGTTAAAACGCACTTAAGCTTGGCGATCCACAGCACAAAATCTGGTTACTAAAACAGCTGCTTTTTTACTCAATTTCCCTTTTATCCTTCCAATACTATATCTCACCATAATCTACCTGCCACAAGCTTTCTAAATCTCATATATATATCAGACAAACATACAGCCACTTCCTTGACAAAGTGAAACACACAGATTAATTGGGATATGGAGATGCAGGAAAGATCCTAGCTGGAATTATAAGTGTCCATCCGCTGTCAAGATTTACACCCACCTTTTGTCACCCAGCACCCAGTGATATATGACACCCTTCACGAATACATCTCAGTGCAGTCAACTACTCCTAAAGCTAGAGCTAGAGCTCAAGATGATGATGTATGTGTCTTAGAGAGGATTCGGTCACTGTTATTTTAACAGTATTGCCCTCTACTGGTCAAGTGCAAAAGACTAATATGGAGTGTGCAAATATGCATGGTAAGTTTTACTCTTGACTTGGTGTTCACACCTCTGAGAGCAACAGCCATGCATTGTCTCGAATATTGGTCATCAAGGTGCTAGTCAAGACTTCCTTCCTCCCCCATTGAAAAAGTCAAACTAGGTTCTCTTCCATAGCATTTATTTGCTTCTTTGAATCCTGTGAGAAAATGTGAGCAACATATAGCATATAGTATAACATATGTAGGCCTATGTATCCCTAAATTAACAAGCATGTCATTAGACTGGTTGTCTCACTGTATCACAGTCTTCAGCTAACTTACACAGCTATAAACCCAGCGGACTCAAATGAAAGAAACTAAGAAATGAGGAGGCCAATTGTGAATGAACACATATACTGTACAGACAACAGACATAGAGAGAGAGAGAAAGAGAGAGAGAAGATGAGTGCAAGAGAGAGAGAGAGAGAGAGAGAGAGAGAGAGAGAGAGAGAGAGAGAGAGAGAGAGAGACATGAGAGATAAGGCAAGAAAAGCATTTTATGCCATAAAAAATTATTAGAATAATTAGACATTCCAATCAAAACCTGGCAAAAAAATTCCAATCAGTCCTAGAACCAATTGCCCAATATGGCTGTGAGGCCCGGGGTCCGCTGACCAACCAAGATGAGATAAACATCCAACTGAGACTCTGCCTGCAGAATTCAGCAAAATATTTCTCAATGTCCAACGCAAAACCTCCAATAGTGCATGTAGATCTGAATTGGGACAATACTAATCCTCAAAATACAGAAAAAGTCCAAAGAAATTGGATTGCTACCTTTCCCTAAACAGAGAATACACTGTAGCACAATACCTAACAACTGTAACAGACCCAAAATTAAGAAAACATTTGACTATGTACCGTACAGACTCGACCACAGACGCGAGCACCATAGACAGACCTCGCTCCCAAGAGAGGACAGAATATGTGCACACTGCCCTCAAAACGAGGTGGAGTCGGAGTTGCACTTCCTAACCACATGCAAAATTTATGAACACATGATTGTTTTAATAATTCTTATTCCCTTATTCTATAGCAATCATTATTATATTCTAAAGTGCTTTGGCAATATTGTTCATCGTAATATTCATGCCAATAAAGCCCATTGAATTTAATTTATTTGAGAGAGAGAGAGAGAGAGAGCGAGAGAGAGAGAGAGAGAGAGAGAGAGAGAGAGAGAGAGAGAGAGAGAGAGAGAGAGAGAGAGAGAGAGAGAGACACTAGATTAATCCCCCACTGCCCAATTATGCCTGACAGCAGGATTAAGGATGGTTGACTCCTCAGGTCATGTGACCCCTGATACTGTTTCCCTCTGGAGACACATGATAACACAATGTGTGTGTGTGTGTGTGTGTGTGTGGGTGCGTGCGTGTGCGTGCGTGAGTGTGTGCTCGCACGTGCACATTTGTTTTTGTGTTGAAAGGAAGTAAAGGGTAACCTGACATGCCAGAGGAATTGTTGTCACAAGTCCATCTGGGGAGCCGTACATTTAAACTGTTTGTGAATGACAGGTACTTTAAAACAAATACTTGGCAGTTGATTGGATGAATCATCTGGTCGTTTTCGCTGTCGGCACACATAAACCACGCCCGTGAAGCTATAAACACGATGATGATTGGAAAGTTCAGTTGCTACTCGGACACATTGAAAATAATTCCGAGGCTTTTCAGACTGATTCTCACAGTGAAATTAAACTGAAGTTCGTGAGATCAGGATGGTCTCGCGAGGGTAAGTAAAGGGTGCTTCATCTCTTTTCTTATACTGTGTGTAAATGGTTGAGGACACACTAATAACACAGTGGGTGTGTGTGCGCGACATGTAGAGCATGTGATAATCATGTGTGACACTTCCTGTAAATTGCATTTGAGTCAAAAATAACTTGTAATGTCAGTTAATGTGTTGGTTAACAGATAAAAATGTATGGCCATGTTTTTACAGAGAGAGAACTAAGATAATGTCTTAGAGATTAAGAGGATATACCAAGATGTATTGTCACAGCCGTACCCTGCCTCTCCACTATTTTATTTACCAGTTAACCAGTTTATTGAATTAGCAGCTAATTAATCGGCACAATATCACATATACATTGTACACCAATAAAACATTGTATTTGTATTACTCCAGTGATCCTCTAAGGCATGTTGTCAATTGCACACGTTGTCATTCACGTCTTGACAATAATCTTTGCCTATAACAAATTATGATAAACCTACGAATGGTTTTCATTCTGACCCACGGGGGGTATCCATGTTGCGTCAGGACACAGGTCAGTTATTCAGTACCTGTTCTCCAGGAGAAGCCTGGGTAACTTTCAAAGCATGCTGTGGCGAGATAATGGGTCTCAATGTTGTCTGTGGCCGAGTGCCAAGTATTTTGTTTTCCCCCGGCAGAGGAGGGCCGGGAGAGAGAGTGTCTAGGTGGTTACTCAACCGTGTGTCAGGACTTAATGTATTACCCCAGTTAAGTGGCATAAATTGTTTATTAGCAGCTATTAAGTAATAGTGAAATCCAAATACCTGTGGGTGGAGAGGGTTAGTTGGACGAACATAAATCTGATAACGGGAGGTAAGGGTGCACAGCGTGCACACGTGCGCACCGCTCTCTTGTTTTCTTCCTCTCAGCCGTGATGTATTTAGAGTGGGAGCAGATGCATTTTAGAAGCATGTTTAAACTCATGTCAGAGCTGTGCAATCAAACGTTGAATCCCGCACATGGAACAACGGCCTATAGCCCTCATCAGCTCAATCAGGCCCATCAGGGCTGTCAATCAGGGCGGTGCTAAGCCAAGCTGTGGCAGGGTTGGTCAAGGCTGGGTCAGAGTGGTCCTGGGCCTGGCAATGTACAGTATAGTAAACATTCCCTACATATTCCTTGTATAATTACAATGTTGGGATGTTTTAAGGCACAACAAAGGCCTTATGAATCATTTGCTTCAGACACTTAAATTAATCAACGGAAAATCTAGATCAGCATCTCAAAAAAAATGCACATATTGCAACACAAACTCTGCTCCCTCATTAAATTACATTCACACACGATTAGGTCATTTCTTGGACACATGCTAAGGACATTCATGGCATTCACTCGAATGATTAACAAAGAAAGATCATAGAGATGAGAAAAGGTTTGAGATACTGAGCTTCAGATGTCCTGGCCTCTGCATTGATGGATAATCTGCTTTTAACAGATGGATTTCTTTCAAGTAAATCCGTAGAGAAAATTATATATTTTGTAGAAGGTTTGTGAATATAAGGAAATCCTTCTGGTATGACTAGAGAACTGAGTATTTATGGATTTATGTTTTATGCGGGTTTGTACATGTTCCATATTACATTATACAGTACATTACATTGTAAGTAACCAAATTATGTAATGTTTTGTTCAGTGTGTGTGTGTGTGCGCGCGCATGTGCATGTGCATGTGCATGTGCGTGTGCGTGCGTGTGTGTTGTGGCATTCGTAGCCCCAAGGAATCATTAGGGAACCCTACTGCAATAGCACAAAAATTGCAGGTGAATGTTTGCCATTTCTCAGGCCCTCCAACAAATGGAAATAGCCTGTGTTCTCCCTGTGTTAAATCCCCGGTGCAACACAAAACACAGACGGCTCAACCAGAGCTCACGTCTGACCATGGCGCTGTGCTACAATGTAATCGAACATGAAAACGTGTTCCTCTCTAAGCATTTCCCTGGCCCTGACAGCTCGCTAATGAGTGTATTGAATGCAGTAACACATGCTGATGAAGGATCAATGGGGCCAGAAGCTGTACAGTGACATCTGCTAACAATGTTGCATGATTAAACTAATATGTGGCCAGGAAACCTCGTCTCTAGCTCTCTGGACAATCACGCTCGGAGTAGCATTCGCTGACAAGAAATGCAAGGCCTTCATGATTCCCATCAGATCACGCACTGTCCAGTCTGTGGTTGACGGAATGACAGACGCACACACACACATCCCATGACGCAATTGACCAGATGTTTTTCTGAAAAGAGATAGACAGACCTGATAGACAGATCACAAACTCTCAGACAATATACTTCTTAGATGGTTGCTTTGATCTGAAGGTATACCTGTATTTTACTTTATTGTAAAATACGCTGCCACCCTGGTAAGACACACCCCTAAGGCAGTACATTCATGTACAGTATAGGGCAGCTAACTGGCTTGTATGAAAGGTCACAGGTGGAGTCAGGGATTCTGAAGAAAGAACACCTCCTATTTGCTCCCTCAGGATCTCTGTCCCCCAAATTGCACATGCCATGTCCATGACTATAGGATCGTATTGCATGGTGTGGTCTGCACCAATATGTTTGTATTCCCATTTACAGAGCCAGAGCTGTGTAGGGAGAAACACCTGAACACCTGGCTAGCAGACCGCACAGCTTACTGTAATGCTTAGGGGTGTGGTAGTAATACAAATGTAACACAGAGCAGAGTAGCAGCGGGAAGAAGCAACTACAGGAAACACTTCTCGTCAGCAGGAGAACCACCAGAGCTTGAATACAGAGGTAGACAATGCAGGTAGGACCATGGGACAAAAGCAACAAGGGGCGTTGAAGACACAGGTGGAACTAGCAAGACGATCTATGCACCAGTGCAGGGACAGAAAATACAAGGAAATATAAGGAAATACTGATATGATATGACAAAACTAACAGATGGGGAACACGAGACAGACAACAGAACGTTACAGTACAGTCAACAGTAAGCATTCAACAAACCATCTCCTCTGACTCTAACAATGGCACATGCAACTGTGCACAGCAAATTAAAAAAATGCCATATTTCCTGTTTACATTATATTGTAACGTTGATTTGTTTGAACATCATTAAATGCAACAGAGATTCAGTGCCGTGCTAATTTGAAACTACAGTAGCAATACTCTGAATGTAAGGTTAAGATTAACTTAATTCTAAAATCTACAGTAACTTCAGTTCTGCTGATGTTACCTTTAGCCTTACATAAGACTCGTCTGGCCCAGGTCCAGCATTGGCTTGAAGGAAGACCATTGCAGAAATAACGCCTGTTATTCCATGGGGAACACAAAACACTATGGCGCTGTGTGAAGGCACAATGTCGTACTGATTCAATAGAAGCCTTCATTATCGGAGTGGAAAGATAGGAATGAATAGACTCATTTGAACCCACAGCACAACTCAGGTATACCTATGTAAATTGATCGCTTACCTCCAAAATATACCTATGAATGCATATTTCCAATATCAAGTGCAGAACTATATTTTTTACATAAGCACACGCATGTGCTCACACACATGCATGCACACACACACACACACACACACCAGCATCACCCTGCAAAGCGCAGTAAAGTGTCCAGATTTCCTCTGAACCTCATCCAAGACATTTTTCCAAACGCCGCTAATGCTTTCAATGAAAAGAAAAAACAAACAGGCCGTTTTTTCTTGTGCGTCTACATGAACGCCATTTGGGTGCAATTTTATACTATTAATACCTAATTTTCATAATTGCAGGGTCATCTCTGGGGTGTCTGGATACTTCCATAACAGCTGCAACAGAGCGGAGTTTAGTCTGGACTAGGAATGAATAGCTTATACTCATACAGAATTCAAGTGCCATGCAAAATGTGAAAACACATACCAGCCTGCATATACAGTAAAAAACAACAACTGCTATCAAATATATTTGATATTTTTGTGATCTTGAAATTGCAACGCCTCATACAAATAGGTACCACATCTACAACCTTTTTTTTTCAGTGTGTTTAACACAGAAAAACATATCAGATTGCATATAGGCCTTCGAGGAGCTAGCAAAGACTAAATAGATTCCGACTGAGGAAAAACAATTAGCTTTAAGCCGGCAATGTAAATGAAACCTTAAAGGCATGCCTGCGGTGCCAGAGGACCAGCCAAAGCCTAACAAGTTGACTGATTATTCCACTGCTTTATTCAGGATGAACACAAGCACCTCTCTCTTGGTCTTGCTCCACTTAGAACTTATATATAGCCTCTTATAACTTAATTTAAGGACTTATAACATATTTTAAGGAGACGAGATAAAATGCTTGAAGCTCTTTTAAACCTAAACTTTCATTGAATATTTATTATGGGGATAGATTCAAAACCACCAGTGTACCACGCCATGCCTACAAATGTCACTCGATTCAGAACTGCAAATGGTAAGGCTTTCATGAACAACTGTCCTGTTATTTTAAACAATAAACAGCAGACATGTATTTGTGTGAATAGAATAACATAGCTTTGAAAAACAGTCATAAGTCTAGTAATAAATAGCTGATCAATGATCCGCGGGACGAAAGAAGTTAGGAATGCAAGATATACTGAAAGACTTAGAAGTGGTCTTTGCTATCAAGCGTCACTTTCCAAAGCTTGACCATTTATTACTCAACAGTCCACCGGCAGCTGTCAACGTGGGCTTTGCTGGGTTTACAGCACGGAGGTCTCAAGGGTCATCTATCTGTCTACCTCTGTCACGTTCAAGCCTAGTACGCAAGGGGAAGGAGAGCTGACAGTTTCACGGCTTCCTCGCGGAGAGCAGCCGGTTGTTTTCATGTTCAATCAACCATCAAACGTGGCCGGGGCCGTGTCAGTACAGAACAAAAACAAATGAACCAGCGCCAAGCCGCCACAACCACCCCAAAAGCACTGCACTGATAAACACAGGACGGGCCATGGTAACAGTACCCAGATGGATGTGCACTAATCAATAGAAGTGTGTACCATGAAAGGCATGCACTGTATGGGATGAAACAATAGCCAGTACCCTCAAAGCCTAATGACCGCCTTGAACCCCGCTGTACAACTTATGTAGGCCAAATAACAGGCTATCGTAGAAAATTGTGCCAAACTTATGGAAAACGGAAGCCACATCAAACCAGTGTTAAAGAGGGGGACGATGTGAAGGACCGCTCATTGTTTCATTCTCTTGGACTTTATGGCTGGTTTAGACTGTAAAATGGTGTGCCTAGTAGACAGGGTCTCCTTTTACATGACACAGGGGTCTCCACCTTAAGGCCTATAAAGTTGAGCCAGCTGGCCTGGATCTGCAATTATACATCATTACCACATAGACAGACAGGTAGACAGACGGGCTGACTATTTGAATAACTTTTAATAATGACAAATAATTGTATGAAGTAGAAAAATACTATTGAAGTGGCCAAACCCAAACTTTGTCAACATATCAAATAAGCTAGATTTCTTGAGTTTGCTATATGACCACTACCATACTGTATAAAGAGCTGACATTCTCACTCTGGCTATTTCTTGAGGAAACATTTCTAACCAAAATGGTCAGTTGGTTTTTAAAGGTTTACTTTATGTCACTAATGCTGACGTGTATCATTTCTTGTTAACTGTGTTTACAACCCACACGGCATAAGGAACTAAAGACTCAGAAAACAAACGCAGTCCCCAAACAAGTCCCTGCTTGGATTCAACATCCCATCACAATAGCTGCTAACAGCTATTGTGATGGCTATAGTAATGCTTATGCCATACCTGTTTATCATCCAAATCTTTCAAGGGTCAGATACATAATTTCCTTCTAAACAGTCTGCACAGAACACCTACATGTGAGGCAATATAGCAAGTAGGTTCCTAGGCAGGCATAAAAGTTTCACCTCAGCTGTTACTGAGCCACCAACCCATCTGAATAAATGTGTGATAATAACCACCAAGACTGACAGGTTCAAATGAGGCACATTACATATGCTTGAGGGAGGGGGGAAGAGGTCCAGACAACATTGACCATATTAGATATGCATGAAGTTATCACATATTTTGACTCCAAACCAAACAAATTACCCCGCCAACACACTCTTGTTGAACGTAAACGCTTTGATGATCAAGGGGCCACAGCATTTTTAATATCAATTTGTTCTCTACAAACATGAGCATATTTGCAAAGCACCTGCTAGTGTTTATTGCTATCATTAGCTGTTGATCTGAACACAGGAGTTCTGAGTAAAGTGCATCTGGCACAAGTGAATATAGCACGCCAAATACTGCAATGGTAAGTAACCATAAAACCGCACATGTAGTAGTTAATATCCACCTCGCTCCATGTTACCGACTGATTAGGGACTTTAAACAGCCAGCTCTGTTTTAGGAGAAAATGTACTGTCTATAAACAGCTCTAGTTTGGAATTGGTTTGATAATTTGGTGTTCTACAGCATTAAGGTGGTGTTATTTGCATTTTCCCCAAATCGGTTTCTCTCTATTTGTATAGAGATGTGTGTGTGTGTGTGTGTGTGTGTGTGTGCGTGTGTGCGTGTCTCACATACCGGATCTATGAATCTGGGCTCTCTAACATGGCAGACAGACCAACTGATTCAACATCATGCCTGCCTTCAGATTAAAAGACCACAAGAAGGTGGCAGACCAATTCAGTGGCTGTTTATCGGTGAGTGCAAACTCTACTCCAAGTGACTAAGGGAGCACATACGTGTTTCTTACACCTGGAAATAAACTGAAACAGGCAAAAGTGGGAAAGCTGGGAGAAAGAAAGAGCATCCAGATATGGCAGGTACTACAATTCCATCTCACCCCTTCCCCCCCTCCCTCCCACACACATACAACCCACCTCCGGGTTGGGGGGGGTAGAGTGTACCGCAAGGTATGTGAGCCATCTGTGAAGCATTTGTGGAATTAAAAATAAATTAATAAATAATAATGTGGGTCTGGTGCACTTGGCTTTGTGTTATGTATTCATTTACTGTGGGTTTTTTCACTTGGCAGTAGACTAAAATAAAAGAGTAGTCCCAGGCAACATACATCATATTTACTCATGGAAATACATATTGAGGCTGCATGTATTTTCGACTCCCCCCACCTGTTTTTCTTCTGTCCTAAATGTTAAGCTTGAAGTGCAAATGTGTCTGTGGCTGGCTTGAGGTTAATGGAAGTGTGACTAATGTCCTGCTTCAAAGAAAAAGAAGTATAGATTGTTAAATCAACTTATGTATTTCAGAGGGGTGCAAAAATAAATTAAGCCTTTATTTTAATTGTTTATTTTTAGAGTTTTGTGTACTGTTTGTAAAAGGTATGCAAAGTTACAAAGCTCAAAGTACACACAGAGAGAGTAACTCTTTCCTGTTCTCAGCTGCCTGAAATGCCTTGGAATTCCACTTGTTTTTTCCTTTCCTTACTTCCGTAACATGATGATGATGCAATCATGTCAGAATATGATAAAGCTGTGTCTCCTTTATATGGTCTGCCAAATGTAGAACAACAAAGAAGTCAGTGGTGTAAATTCATATTTACTACTGTTCCAAACATTTCACAGTGCATGTCACATGACTGCTTTATGCTTTCATACCTACAGTTCTATGCTGGATTTATGACTTTCACTCCTAAAGGAGTTAAGTGTCACAATGAGAGATTCAGTTCCTAGGACTGTCCCGAATACCATTTTACAGGTTTGAAATACTTGATGGAATTTCTGAACGAGTATTCGAATACTCGTTCTCAAAAACAGCATTACAAACACTCAACTATAATTAATGTTTCATAACCCGTTAACAATTAAAGCGGGCGGCAGGACCGTTTGCAGGTTTTCAATAGCACCTAACTATGGTGTGGACATACGGCAACAGTGGCAGTGAGTAGAGCGGGGTGACAGGTGATCCAAAAGTTGCTGGTTCAATCCCGGCTAACTCCTCACCAAGTGTCAAGGTGTCCTTGAGCAAGACACCTAACCCTAACTGCTCCAAGTGGTTGGACGCGCCTTGCATGGCAGCAATCGCCATTGGTGTATGAATGTGTGTGTCAATGGGTGAATGTGAGGCAATACTGTACAGCGCTTTAAGTGGCCGGTAGGTTAGAGCGCTATATAAATGCAGTCCATTTACCATACCTGTACAACAGAAAGTAATCAAGACTTTTAACTTTGAGCCAATTACTCACCTGAAGACTCATTATCCACCAGACCACCAATAACAGTATGCATAGTCTAACGATAATCAAAACGATATTGTTACATTGACAAGGGTCTAGACAATCCAGTAAAATATTTAGTTCAAAACACATTAAATTAATACTGCCGGCTTTTGCATTAATTTTATATTAGCTGGCAGAGGTATCATCCATTCCTAGCTTCAGTGAGCAGACATGTAAACATAGCCATGCGCTCAAAATGGCAACTTTGATTGACATGTCAAGCGACCCAATCAGAGCTGTCCAATAGCATATATTAGCCAATAAGTGTGTGTGTGTGTTGAACAACGACGTAACAAGGCAACAACGGGCCCCAATGCAGAACGGTGAAAGTTGGCCCTTAACAATAATAGCCCATTTTGAAGCAAGCCTTTTCTAAATGTAACCCAATTTAAACAGCAGCAAAATGCACTGCACTAGCCTACTGATGCCAATGCCAAAAATCTGCAGGAGTTGTAGCCTTTTTGGAGATCAGGGGAGACATACAGTATGTGTTGTCTTATCATCTCCCAAGTCAAACATCAACGATGAAAACTGACGTCGGAGCACCATGACTGATGAAAACATTGGTGACAGGGCACCATTTGTGAAAAGTGTGTTGGTTGATCAATAGACAAATAGTAGCCTAAATAAATTGCATGAAGCTGAACTTACTTAAGTGCACTCAATGCTTGCTTTACAAGTTTTCATAAACTGCTCCTTGAGCTCCGTAAAGTTTTAATGCACCTCGTTCTTGAAGAGGATCACTTGCTAAAAGAAATAGGCTACGTACAAATTATCTATTTTTGGTAGCTTTTCATTTTCGGCTGCCTCTTTAATTATTTGTGTCTTATGTCTGCTTGCATGTTTATTATGTTCATTTCCCGCTCTCTTGAAATTTAACAGGCTGCTCAAACGCATGAAGAGTCGTACATTAGAGGGCCCAGTTGATCCTTAAAAAGGACCTGCGGACCTTAATAAGGACCTGCGTTCACGGGCCCCTGGCTAACGCCGGGCCCCAATGCGGTTGCATTGTTTGCAACAAAGGTAGTTATGCCCTTGGTGTTGAATGAATAGCCCCGCTCTCTTATTACAAACATAGCCAATTGAAATCAATTTAACATGTGGGTTTATATGGAGACAGTAGGGATTCATGGGAAAGCATGCATGCATAATGGGAAAAAAAATGTATACCCGAATCCCAATATTTAAAATTGAATACATACCCAATGAACGAATAACTAAATAATCTAATATATCATCAGTTTCACAACCTGTAACTATGCATTGTTTGTGGATTTGTTGCATTATTATGAAAAAGAGCGGTCAATAGGCTTGGGGTCAGTCAATAGGCTTGGGATCAGTTCATAGGCTTGGGGTCGGTCAATAGGCTTGAGATCGGTCCATAGGCTTGTGATCGGTCAATAGGCTTGGGATCGGTCCATAAATTTAGGATCGGTCAATAGGCTTGGGATCAGTCCATAGGCTTGGGGTTGGCCAATAGGCTTGGGATCAGTCCATAGGTTTGTGGCCAATCAATAGGCTTGGGATCGATCAATAGGCTTGGGATCGGTCAATAGGCTTGGGATCAGTTCATAAGCTTGGGGTTGGCCAATAGGCTTGGGATCAGTCCATAGGTTTGTGGCCAATCAATAGGCTTGGGATCGGTCAATAGGCTTGGGATCAGTTCATAGGCTTGGGGTTGGCCAATAGGCTTGGGATTGGTCCATAAGCTTGGGCTCGGTCAATAGGCTTGGGATCGGTCCATAGGCTTGGGATCGGTCCATAGGCTTGGGATCGGCCCATAAGCTTGGGGTCGGTCAATAGGCTTGGGGTCGGTCAATAGGCTTGAGATCGGTCAATAGGCTTGTGATCGGTCAATAGGCTTGGGATCGGTCCATAAATTTAGGATCGGTCAATAGGCTTGGGATCAGTCCATAGGCTTGGGGTTGGCCAATAGGCTTGGGATCAGTCCATAGGTTTGTGGCCAATCAATAGGCTTGGGATCGATCAATAGGCTTGGGATCGGTCAATAGGCTTGGGATCAGTTCATAAGCTTGGGGTTGGCCAATAGGCTTGGGATCAGTCCATAGGTTTGTGGCCAATCAATAGGCTTGGGATCGGTCAATAGGCTTGGGATCGGTCAATAGGCTTGGGATCAGTTCATAAGCTTGGGGTTGGCCAATAGGCTTGGGATCGGTCCATAGGCTTGGGATTGGTCCATAAGCTTGGGATCGGTCCATAGGCTTGGGGTCGGTCAATAGGCTTGGGATCGGCCCACAGGCTTGGGGTCGGCCCACAGGCTTGGGGTCGGCCGATAGGCTTGGGATCGGTCAATAGGCAAAATTAGCATCCTATAGGGCGGCATTAGTTTGAGGCAGAATTTTGCGTGCCCCTGATCAGTGTGAAGCTGCAAATAAAACATAACATGACACAAAGATTATTTTACACTGTAGATATTCCCAAAGAGAGATTTTTATGTCTTGCCTAAGGCGGCAGAACGTCCAGAACCGGTGCTGTCTGGATAGTTTTTAAGTTGTTTATTAAGGACATAATTTGCTGTGAGCATCTGATAGCATTTTGGGCAGTGAATGGCTTTTATATTAAAGTTGTGTTTCTAGTTTTTCATTGCGTTTCATGTGCATGGATATTTTATATTTTAAGTGGGCAGAGAAAAGGGACCTGCTTTTTAATGAAAGCCATTTATACAGGCCAGATGGGATCACATTTTTCTGATGAAAGCTTATATGGAAATATTCAAAAACAGTTATTCTTTCTTTTCTTTTTTTGAAGGTGAAGGGGAGGGGGGTTGGTCTAAAACAGAAGCCACTGTGGCTGCCATGTTGTTACCAGCTGACTGTTACTGTTGTAGCTTATATGGATTGAACTGGTTAAGCCACTTATTCTACCATTCTTGAGAGATCTGTAGAGAGGTGACAAAATCATTATTATACTACATACCTAAATTGGAAAGGCCCGGTAAAAAGCTTTTTTTATTATAATTTCTTTTGCATTTTATTTTTACTTGGACATACCAGGGGAGCTATTTTAAACTCTTTTTGTAGATAACTGCTGTTATGATAATGAGACAATCATTTGCAGGAACATATTTTTCCACTTTATGTTTTCTTGTGATAGCGGCTAAAGTCTCAGGAAGGCGATCAAAGGCTCTTCATACACCATTAACCAGGAAGTGGTACTATAACGACTTGAGGCTGTTGCCAAATTTGCCACTTTTCCATCCCCCTATCAACAATCTAAACTGTCACGTACTGTATGTTTAGATTCAGGAAAACTCCAATGAGAATATGAGAATGTTTCTCAGTTACTCAGTCTCAATGTAACACGGCTGGTATATCACTGGTAGCAATATCACAGCCCAAATATCTTCAAGCCGGGTCAAACATCAACAATAAAGATTAGCTCAGTGGCTTGAGGCACATATACCTGTAGGGACAATTTGGAATAAAAACATTTTGACATCAAAGGCAAACCAGCTGTCCAGTGGGTTTTTGTTATACTTTGGAGATGAAAAATAAGAATCAATATCTAAAGATAAATATGACTATCGAGTGAAAAACGTATACGTCCGTCACAAACAGGTGTAATACATTTGCTCTGATTTAAGGTCTTATTGAGGTGAAATGACTTGCAGGAGCAGAAGCAGAGTGCTTCTGGATGTGATTTCAACGCAAGGCATCTTGGGTGGGATACCACACACACACACACACACACACACACACGCCCTGGTCAGAGAACATCATAGTGGTGTTTTGGGCAAGGTGACGGGTTAAATGTGTGACCAGTGCAGTGTCTGCTTTAATCAGAGACTGCCGACATGTAAGCACTGCAGGACCTGCGAGAGATTTGTCTTCTCTGTCTGTTCAGAAGGTAAGACAACCACACACGTACCTGCAAACGGAAGGAAGACACACATCACATTTGCAACCTTGGTGATTGACTGCTGCATCACGTTGTGTTACAAGTACATTAACCTGTCACGTAGAGAGATTTACTGACATAATGAACCAACTTGGGAACACACATTTAGTATAAAAATAACAATAATCATCCTCTGTACAGGTTATTCCTCCATCTCGATTGAGCTTGCTCATGCACAAACAGTACCCACTGCCGACCCTGAAGTAAGGAGTCTGTTGAATGTTGGACTCTGCAACCTGCTTAAGAAGATCTCCAGGGTTGATAGCTAAGAAACATAAAACAGGTGCATGCAAGCATGGACACACCACACACACACACACACACACACACACACACACACAGGCGCACACAAATATATGCACACGCACACGCCCACTCTCTCTCTCTCTCTCTCTCTCTCTCTCTCTCTCTCTCTCTCTCTCTTTCCTCTGCGTTTATGTAAAACACTATGCAT